>JAPTJF010000470.1:0-47245 GCA_029339195.1 Micractinium sp. NFX-FRZ | reverse complement strand
CGCTCACCTCCCCAAGGTGCCCCTCCATGTGCGGCAGCACCCGCTCCACCACCTCGCCCACCGGCACGCAGCACTCGTCCAGCAGCGCCTCCAGCTGCTGTGCCTGCCAAGAGCGAAAAGGGAGGGTAGTAAGATCGCACAGCAAGGGAATACCTGGCCCGATCGGACATTTGAGCAGGGATGCAGGCAGAGCAGCACAACCTCCATACCATCTCAGACTCTGGCTCCAGCGCCGCTGCTAGCCGGCTCTGCAGGTACGCCTGGATCTGCAGGGCCGGCAGCAGGGTGCAGCAAGCGGCAGAAGTCGGGGTGGGAGGAGGAGGATCACAGGTGGGCAGGAGGCAAGGAATTGACGTACAAACACCCCTCCTCTGTTTGCCCCTGCAGCCCCGCTTACTTTGCTCGCCTGTGCAGGGAGTGCTCTTCCCGCAGCCTCCGCAGAGCTGCCAACTGGCCCGGGCCCGGGCGCCTGCATGCCAAGCAGGGGAGGTAGATCGGTGTTCAGTTGACAGGTGGCTGCCGCCACCTCATGCTGGGCCCTCTGGCCCCGTGTCAAATCTCACAGCTTCCCGGACTTTCAAACCCAGTCGGCTCTCACAGCCTCCTTGGCGTCCAGAGTGGTGCTCCCGCCCTAATCTGGCTCCCGCCCTCCTCACCGGCGGCCCCTCATGCGGCAAGAACTTGGCCGCCAGCTGCTCCCGCAGCGGCCCCCGTAGCCAGGCCTGCTGAGCCAAGCGCCCCAGCAGCGAGCGGTCGTGCTCATTGTCCCAAAACGGCGCCTCAAACAGTTGCCCTGCCAGCTGCATTTGCTGCTGCACATCTGCCGTGCGCACGTGTGCCACAGAAGCAGCTGCATTGGTGCCGGCGCCGCCGCTGCCGGCGCTGCTGCCCCGGCTGCCCTGCTGGTGCTTGGCCTCTTGCTGCTGCACAACGCACGTCTCGTCTTCAGCAAGCCGCCTGAGTAGCTGCATGTGAGAGCGGGGCCGCCTCTGGCTCTCAGTCGAGACCAGCAATGCCACCTTGCCGGCATGCGCTGCCTGGCGAATAGCAGCTTGGTAGCGGTTGGTGGCAGGCACCACGTCGGAGCTGCCCCTCTGCCAGTCTGGGTCCATGCCCCACGCCAGGCGCGGCTCACAGCGGCCCCCCAGCTCATTCAGGGGGTCCAAAATTTCCGCCTCCCGGTTCAATATCCCCGCCCAATCCAGCCAGGCGCGCCAGCTGTGCACGCCGGCGCTGAACGCCGGGCCGCTGCAGCCGGCGGTGAGCTGCCACAGCTCCGCGCTCAGGCGCAGCAGCGTCAGGCTGGCGTGGTGCACGGCAAGAGCCGCCGCATGGCTCTGAGCAGCGCACAGCAGGCGCAGCACGTGCGCCCGGCAGGCGGGGGTGTCCCCGCCCTCCAAAGCGGCTGCCGCCGTCGCCTCTACAAAAAGTTTGGCCCTCAGAATGCGCAGGGGGATCAAGTGCCGCGTGCCGGCGGCACCAGATGCGGCAGCCTCAGAATGGCTGGCGGGCCCAGTGCCGCCTCCGGAAGAGCTGCCACCATTGCCGCTGCCTTCACTGGCGGCCTCCCCAGTGTCAGCAGCGGTGCTGGAAGCGAGAGTGGCGCGTGCCGAGCCCCCGCTGGCACGGCGGGGGATGTTTGCTGCCGCAGCGCTAGACCCGCCATGAAACTGGGCGGCAGCCGCGGCCTCCCCCGCTGCCAGCTTTGCATCAATCAGCGCCACTGCTTCCTCAGGAGTCAGCTTGTTGCGCTGGCCGAACAGAACCCGGGAGTACAGCTGTGCAGCCTCTGCGCCGCAGGCCCGCAGCGCGTCCCATTCCAGCTTCTGCATGCCGGTCCGTGCCCTGGGAGCGGCGGGCGGCCAGCGGGCACCCAGCGCCGCCTGCTCTGGTGCCGCGCCTGCGGGATTGGTCCGGCGCTCCGGGCGGCTCAAAGGGCCCCTACAGGCTGTTGCCGCTAAGAGGCGCTGTCGGACAAAGGCCGATGTGCGGCGATCAGGTCATGCACCCGCCATCAGCAAGCGTCTCAGTCGCTTACAGCCCGGAGTACAAGCAGGGATGCTTCAGATGGGCATGCGACAGCAGAAGGGCATGGTAACTGGGGGAGACCTTCCACCTGGCCAGTGGCCGCTGCATCTCCGCCACCTGAGCGGCGGCAAAACGCCAAATGCAATTGGCACGCCAAAGTGTGCCAAGCCGAGACCATGACGGACACTACAAAGGGAAACCAACAGAGGCGCAGTGGGTAATGGGGGCTGTACAAGTTGCCACCTCCTACCCGCTCAGGCAGCACAGCGCCAGCGGCGGCGGCCCGCAGCGGTCAGCCAGCACCCGCTGCTCCAGAGAAGCTTTAGTCGGCGCAAATCGTGTGGCATGGTGCCTGTGTGTGGCTTTATAAAATTCACTCACAGAAGCTTAAATGGTGACGATTTTTTCACAATGCTCTTAACAGTTAGCCGGCCGCCTGCCTGCCTGGCAACCGCCCAGCGCAGCATGCACAGCGCACGCTTGCTGGCACTGGCTGACGCGATGAAGCGCGGGCACTTGTTTGCCGGACAGCGAATCGCTTTGCATTCATAACAGTGCTTCAATTCATCACGGCGGCTCCCCCAGCGCTCAGGCTTCTCCCGCCGAGGCGAGATCGCGATCGACCACTCTCAAAACACTTGCAAAATGGTGCAGACTGTGAAGCCGACCGTGGTGTACTTCCCCGTGAGGGGTGAGGCCTGGCACAGAAAGAAAACAGTATTTTCTGCCCTGCAAGCCCCCGCATTCGGCCCTGGGGCCTCCCCAACTTTAACCCTCCCCCCTCACCCCCTGCTGCTGACGCTGCAGCCAAAGCGGAGTCGATCCGTCTCACGCTGGCGGCTGCAGGCGTCGACTTTGAGAACGAAATTCTCACCCACGAGCACCTGAAGGAGGTGAAGGCCGACCCAGCGGCCTACCCCTTTGGCCAGGTGCCCCGGTGAGCTGGCAGGGCGGCAGCGGCGGGTGGGTGGCTATGCACTGCAGGGGCGAGGCAGGGTGGGGAGGCCGTGGTGGGGCCAGGCCTGGGAGCCCTTCTTGAAGTTGGGAAGGCTGAAACAAGTATGCACACATCCAAGCAGCCTGTGCATACACACGCCTGTGCAGCATAAACACTGCCGTGTTGGCTGTATGCCGCTGCCTGCTTTGCGGCACACTCCCGCTGGGCACGACCCGGTATGCAAGCCCTGCTACCCTCCTGCACGCACATGCAGCCAGGTACCCTCGACCCGCCGCCTCCCTCACTCACTCGCGCTTCCCTCCCCAACTCACTTTGCTCCCCTCCCTGCGCCCCTCGTTCCCGCCTCCTGGGTGCAGCAACTCAACAGCAACGCCCCATGTTGACTTGCTGTAGACTCACGCCACCCACCCGCTTCCTCCTCCCTCCCCGTGCCCTCCTCCCGCCTTCAACTTGCAGCTACTACGACGGGGAAATTGACCTGGTGCAGACCCACGCCATCCTGCGCCACCTGGCGCGCCGCCACGGCCTGGCGGGCAGCGACGAGCGGGAGGCCGCCCTGGTGGATGTTCTGGTGGAGGGCATCGCCGACCTCAAGTCGCGCATCGTACCGCTGGTGTACCGCCCAAACCTGCAGGTACCTTACCTGCCTGTGCTCAGGGCCCGCGCTGCTTTCTTCTTGGTCGACCGGTGCGGGCATGCAATGCATATGGTTCTCATGCAGTCCTCAACCGGACCGTGAACCTTACCAGGCTGCATTTCTCACTCTTTTGAGTGATCACCCCAAACGCCCGCCTACAACAGCTGTTCTGCCTCTTCCCTGCACCGCCCCGCCCATGCAGACTGAGGAGGCCAAGAGCGAGCACTGGGCGCTGCACGTGGCGCCTGACGCGGTGGATGGGGCAGACGTGCGGGGCGCGCACGCCCTGCACCTGCAGCGCTTCATCGACCGCCACGGCAAGGTGGGGTGGGGCTGGGGGGTGATCGGGGGGCCGTGGGGGACCAGCCACGAGGGGACGGTGGGTATCCAATGGCTGCTTGTGGCAGGGGTGTGTTTGTGGCAGGCAGGCTGGTGGATTGGGTGGACTGGGTGGGAAGCTTGGCGCTGGCAGGCTGGAGGCAGGCCACATTGCAGCCCAGCATGTGCACCGCGGCACACCAGTGCACACGCCTCTCACCTGTCTTCCCCCCCACCCGCCCCTGCCCCTCGTCCTTCCCACTGGAGGGCGGCTATGCCGCAGGCACACGCCTCTCGGTAGCAGACCTGGTCCGGCGCCGTCTAACCTCCCCCAGCCTGCCCGCCCCTCACCCACGCTCACCCATCCCCGCCCCCCGTGGCCCCCCGCCTCCCACTGCAGGACGGCTACGCCGTGGGCGGCCACCTGTCAGTGGCTGACCTGGCGCTGTTTGACCTGATTGACAACTACCTGGCGAAGTATGGGGACAAGTTTGCCACCCTGTACCCCTCCCTGGCGGCGCACCATGCGCGGGTGGCCGAGCTGCCCCGCATCGCCGCGTACCTCGCCTCCCCCGCCCGCTTGCCCAAGTGAGGGCCGGCGGCTGTGGGGGGGCGCTCCCTGTTTCGGCCAGGAGGGGATGCAAGGGCCTGGGCCTTCCGCCCACCTCCTCCCACCCTCCCTGCTGTGGTTTCAACGGGCTGCCGGTTCCTCCATTTATTGATCACTTCTGCCTTGGCAACCCGGCTGCTTCTGCCCCTGCCAGCATTCAGCATCACTGCCTCGCCGCACCGTTGTCTAGTAGTATTGGCTGACCCTGCCAGAACATTGCAACATGTGTGCAAATGAACGTACTGTGTGCTCAGTACGAGTGCCTGGTGACCTCCCGTACTGGCACGTGTTGGGTGCTTTAAGGGTGCTGTACCGAGGGTTCCTGTAAAGCACTCCAGGGGTTTGCAAGTGCGCAGGGCGGTTGCTGGCACCAGGCCGGGCCAAGATCAAGTCAGCCCTCCCTTGACTGTAGCAATTTCACCAGCATGTGCAGCAGAGTGGGATGTTGGATGTGGCATGGTGTTACATTTTGCAAAGAGCTACATTACTACACGGCACAGACATGGGCCACGCCTAGATGGCTGGTCAGAAGAACAACAGAGCATGGGGCGGAAGACAGTGTCCTCTAATGTGAGGTGAAGCATGTTGGTCCACCTTGTGGGGAAGGGGAGCAGTGGTGCAGACGAGCAAATCAGTGTCAAGCAGGAGAAAGCAGGTGCATGTGCCACGATTGAGCACAACACACTGAGCTGGGATCCCGCAGGCTTTAGGTCAGCACAGGCAGTGCGCCAGCACGTGCTGGGCAGCCAGCGAAGGCAGCTCCACACCCACGCCCCGCTGCATGAGTGCCAGGCACAGCGCTGCGCTGCGCAGGCGCTGCACGTCCTTGGCCGGCAGGTGCGCCACCAGCTGGCGGGCTTGGGCGGGCGAGTGCGCCAGGGCAGCTAGGAGGGCCAGGCCTGGGCAGGGTGCCGGCAGCAGCGCCCACTCCTCAGCGGTGAGCGGGGAGCGGGCAATCACAAATTGGGCAAACAGGTCTTCGGGGTGGGGTCGGTGCTGCCTAAGAAGCTCAATCACTTTGGGAGCTGGGCCAAAGGGCAGCAGGCAGCGTGCCGCTGAGATGTGGTTTCTGCAGAGTGCTGCCTCCAGCGGCGTGCAGCCATACTTGCCTTTGGCTGTAGCCGTCTCTGGGGCAGCTTAAGCTAGCAGCTGCAGTGTGTCCACGTGCCCATACTCTGCAGCAGTATGAATGGGGAGGCCACACAGCGGGCTACCCTTGTGTGCTGCTGCAGGCGCGGCCGCCAGCAGAGCTGCCACCACGGCCGTGTGCCCCTTCCAAGCTGCTACGTGCAGAGGCGTATCGCCATCGCGGTCTGTAGCCAGTAGTGTGTCCGGCGCCGCTGCTGCCAGCAATGCCCTCAAGACAGCGACGTGCCCCCCTTCAGCCGCCCAGTGTAGAGGAGTCTGCCCGCACCCATCTGCAGCCGCTGCCGTGCCTGGTGCAGCTGCCAGCAGGGCCTCCACAGCAGCGATGTGCCCTTGAAGAGCTGCAAAGTGCAGAGGAACAATACCGCACACACTTGCAGCCCATGCCATCAAAGGTGAAGCTGCCAGCAGGGCCTCCACAGCAGCGGTGTGCCCTCCTGCAGCCGCCAAGTGCAGAGGAGTATAGCCTTCCACATCTGCAGCCCCTGCCATCAACGGTGAAGCTGCCAGCAGGGCCTCCACAGCAGCGGTGTGCCCTCCTTTAGCCGCCAAGTGCAGAGGAGCCTGCCCGCGCGCATCTGCAGCCGCCGCTGTGCCTGGTGCAGCTGCCAGCAGGGCCTCCACTATGCCGACGTGCCCTCCTGCAGCCGCCAAGTACAGAGGAGTCCACCCGTATGCATCTGCAGCCGCCGCTGTGCCTGGTGCAGCTGCCAGCAGGGCCTCCACACCAGCGGTGTGCCCTCCTGAAGCCGCCAAGTACAGAGGAGTCCACCCATATGCATCTGCAGCCGCTGCCGTGCCTGGTGCAGCTGCAAGCAGGGCCTCCAGGGCAGCTATGTGCCCTCCTTTAGCTGCCAAGTGCAGAGGAGTACGGTTGTATGCATCTGCAGCCGCCGCTGTGCCTGGTGCAGCTGCCAGCAGGGCCTCCACAGCAGCGGTGTGCCCTTGAAGAGCTGCCATGTGCAAAGGCACCTGCCCAACATCGTCCAAAGCCACTGCTGTGCCAGGCTCCATTGCCAGCATCACCGCTAGGGCAGCAGTGTCGCCCTCATAAGCTGCCTTGTGCGCCGGGGTCCAGCCGCTCTTGTGCTCACTGGCGTGCTGCAGCATCAGCCGCAGGACTTCCACGTGCTTGCCTGACACGGCCAGGCCCACGGGTGTCTCCCCCGAGGCGTCAGCGGATGCCAAGGTGTCTGGCGCTGCTGCCAGCAGCAGCCGCAACGCAGCAGCGTGCCCCGCCGCGCATGCCAGGTGCAGCGGCAGCCGGCCGGACCAATGTTGGGCGCTGGCCGCGTCAGGGGCCGCAGCCAGCAGCAGGTGCACTGCCTGCACGTTGCCCTCCTGGGCAGCTTGGTGCAGCTGCGCCTGCTGGCGGAACCGCCGGCTGCGGCGGAACACGCGATACAAAATCAGGCCACCTGCTGCAACCGTGGCTGAAGCAACCAAGACATCATTCAGGGAAACACCTGCGTATATACAATGATATTGCAGGGTGAAGTCATCAGAAGGCCTTCCATGCAAACAGTGCTGCCCGAGGCGGGCTCCATCGGTGGCGGCCACGGGACGGTGTGGCGGCAGCACACTCGCCCTAGGCATGGAGCGAGCGCTGGCGGCAGCCTCGGCTCGCACGCGCGCACCCGAGGGGCTGCAAAGCCTGTCACCCGAGGACGCCCCAAGCTGTATTGCGGGGTGGGGCAAGGCAGCAGTGGTGCTGGTGGCGAGGCAAGTTTGAAGCCCCGAGGGGCGCGACATGGCTGGCAATAGCTACCGTCAGACAGGTAGGCTTGCTCGGAAGGAAGAATGGCTCGGGCGAGACTGAGGCGCGAAAGGGCCTCGCCGACCGGCCCCAGGCACAGCGCAGCACACAGCGTGGCGCCGGCGCTAGAGGGCACTGCCTCAACGACATAACGATCCGGTCCTGCGAGCAACCCATATGCCTATTTAGGCAATCCAATGGGCATTTACGACACACTCATGGCATCGTGCCTCTTCTAATAATCCCCACAGCATGACCCCGCTTCAGTTGTTGCTGCCAGCACTTGCCAGTGGCCTGCCAGCTTGCTCACGATTAAATATTACAAGATAGTGCACTAACTGGCAATGTATGAGTGAGCAAATGGAGGACCAGGCTGCGACCCCACGCAGCTGGGGAGGGAAGCGGGTGGAGGGGCGGCGGCATGCTAACAGCGCTGTGCAGGCGCGCTGGGAGCTCGCAGTGTGGGGCAGGGGTGCTTTGCACAAGGAACTGTCCATGAAGCGCGGGCGTGAAGACTGTCAACAGTTTGTTAACAAAGTGAGGAGAGGAGCAGTGAAGAATCAGGTGCGGTCACAGGCACGGCGCTCAGCTCAGGCAGTGCGCCAGCACGTGCTGCGCCGCCAGTGAAGGCAGCTCCACACCCATGCCCCGCTGCATGAGTGCCAGGCACAGCACTACGGTGCGCAAACGGTGCACGTCCTGGGCAGGCAGGTGCGCCACCAGCTGGCGGGCTTGGGCGGGCGAGTGCGCCAGGGCAGCTGGGAGTGCTCGGCCCAGGCCTGGGCAGGGCTTTGGCACCAGCGCCCACTCTTCAGCGGTGAGCAGGGCGCGGGCGCTAACAAAGTCCACAAAGAGGAGCTGGGAGAGGGGAAGGTGGTGCCTAAGGAGGTCCAGCACGTGCAGGGATGGCCCAAACCGCAGCAGGCAGAATGCCGCTGAGATGCGGTTTCTGCTGAGTGCCACTTCCAGCGGCGTGCGACCATGGCTGTCTTTGGCTATAGCCGTCTCCGGGGCAGCGTCAATGAGCAGCTGCAGTGTGCCCACGTGCCCATAATACACGGCAGCATGAATGGGGAGGCCCCCCAACCTGCGACCCGTGTGGGCTGCTGCCGGCGCAGCTGCCAGCAGAGCTGCCACCATGGCCGTGTGCCCGCCCTGAGCTGCGATGTGCAAGGGATTCTGGCCATCGTGGTTTGTAGCCAGTACTGTGTCTGGCGCTGCTGCTGCCAGCAGTTGCACTGCCACGACGTGCCCGCGGAGGGCTGCTGTGTGGATTGGCAACCGCCCACCAAACCCTGGCAACGTGGCTGTGCCAGGGACTGCGCCTAGCAGCAGCGTGATGGTTTCCAGGTTGTTGTCATGAACCGCAACATGGAGAGGGGTCCAGTTCAGGAAGTGGTCGTACCTGGTGCTGGCAACCTCTGGGGCCGCAGCCAGCATCACCTCCAGGGCAGCTGTGTCGCCTCTACTGGACGCCCTGTACATCAAATCAGGGTTATGCTGGAGCAGCACCCGCAGCACTGCAAGCTGCCTGTGCGTGATAGCCAGTTCCACAGCCTGTCGCTGAATGAAGTTGAAATCATTGTTGGTCCGTGGCACTGCATCTAGCAGCACCTTTACCACCGCAGCGTGCCCTGCCGCGCACGCCAGGTGCAGCGGCAGCCGGCCGCGGTGGCGACACATTGCAACCTCCGGAGCTGCAGCGAGCAGCAGCTGCACCACAGCAGCATGCCCCGCTTCGCATGCCAGATGCAGTGGCAGCCGGCGGCCTGAGTCGCAGGCACTGTCAACCTCTGGCGCTGCAATGAGCAGCAGCTGCACTGCCTCCATGTTGCCGCTCATGGCAGCCAGGTGCAGTGGCAGCCGGCCATCTGAGTCACGGGACCTGGCCGCCTCTGGCGCTGCAGTGAGCAGCAGTTGCACTGCCTCCGCGTTACCGCTCATGGCAGCCAGGTGCAGTGGCAGCCGGCCGCCTGAGTCGTAGCACCTGGCCGCCTCTGGCGCTGCAGTGAGCAGCAGTTGCACTGCCTCCGCATTGCCGCTCATGGCAGCCAGGTGCAGCGGCCGCCGGCCATCCGAGCCGTAGCACCTGGCCGCCTTTGGCGCTGCAGCAAGCAGCAGCTGCACTACCGCTGCGTGCCCCGCCTCGCATGCCAGGTGTAGTGGCAGCCGGCCGCTGGAGTCGTAGGACCTGGATGCCTTTGGCGCCGCGATGAGCAGCAGCTGCACCACAGCAGCATGCCCCGCCTCGCATGCCAGGTGTAGCGGCAGCCGGCCGCTGGAGTCACAGCACCTGGCCGTCTTTGGCTCTGTAATGAGCAGCAGCTGCACTGCCTCCACATCGCCGCGCTCGGCAGCCAGGTGCAGGGGCAGCGTGCCAACTTGCCGGCTGAACAACAGGTGCGCTGCAAGGCCGGCTGCTGCAGCGGAAGCCGAGGCAAGGAGCAGTGCAGCTGCACTCATGGCCTGCAGGCAAGGCAACGGTGCCAGGGTGGTAGTGGAGGAAGGAGAAGTAAGTATCGTGTGGTCCGTGTGGTTTGTGTGGTTCGTGGCTGTCGTATGCTCAGTGGCTAGCAATGGAGAGATGGGCCATGCACAGTGCGTTCCACACTGGGGCCGGCCAGGAGCTGGGCTGCCTCGCGCACTGCGTAGGCGGCGGCACTGGTGGCATGCACGCGCGCAGCAGCAGCTGGCAGCTCGCACGAGCGCACCTGCCGACTGGTACTGGAAACCGGCGAACTTGCGTGCGTGCTTGGGGGCGGTCGAGCCGAGAGAAAGGCACGCCTCGGGAGCGACGACTCGACGTTCCGCGGCTGCGCCGGTTGGCAGGCGCTTTCTTAGAGTGGGGACAGGCTTGAGAGGTAGGGCTGGAGAGTCTGGAGCTCGGGTTGGGGCCGCCCATTGGACGCCCCGAGGCACATCTGGCACAGCGCGCACAGCTCACGGGCGGGGAGGCGGATGGGCACCAGGGCAGGTTGTGCTGACCTGAAGGAGCCTTTGTGAGGGCGCGTTTATGCAAACGATAGATTCTAATGTATACATTAGCGGAGAATTGAGTGACAGCTGTGCGGCCGGAAGGGGATACAGGCTGTGCTGGTGCCCACAGGCGCTCCGCCGTCAGCCCCGCTGCTGGCGTGACCTACGAAATGAAGTGACGATGGCTACTTCGAGGTGGCATGCGAGCTTGGGATTGGATTAAGGAGATCCCGTGAAGATTCAAGGATCTGAGGGCGCAGCTGCGCCGGGGAGCAGGCGGCTCCCGCACAGCGCACACATCACATTGGTTGCAGGGAGGAGGCGGGTGGGCACCAGCACTAGGGCAGGCTGAATCCGCTTATTGCACCTGCTGCCCCTGCACGCTCCGCGCACAATGCTCGGGCGGTGGCGGCAGTGCGACTTTGGGTCCTTGCCGCCACAGCCACTCTACTAGTACTAGACTGCATCGCCTGCAGTCACTCGTGGTCTCGATCGACCACTCGTGCATTTCCTGTTGCCAACGCAGCGTCCCATGCGTGGCTATGAACCATGAACGGCCAACCCAACTGCCTTGCAATGTTTGTGTTGTGCATTTAATTATAAGACACGCGCTCGTGTTCAAGATTGCAAGCATCTCAGACTTTTGCGGTGCTCTGTCTGCGCACCATCCCCCACGAGCAGGCAGGGAGCCCAGCAGGCATGCTGTGACTTGCAAGATGAGGATCGCTCCTTCTTTGGCTGCGGGCCGCTTGTGGGGGCTGCCTGTTTCTGGCTGCTCTTGGATCGTGTCGGGATGGGGGCATATTAAGAGAGGTAGGGAAGAGAGTCCACTGCACTGGTACTTGGAGGTATCCTGATGTGCCACACCTCTTTTAAAGCAGTTGATGCCCTACATGTGTGAGGGTGCCATGCAACCGCAATCGCAAAGATTGGTCGATGCAGCCAGAGCGCCCAAAGCATCAGGCTGGCGCAGAAAGGCGCCGCCGCCTGGCTGACCGCCAGTAGGGCGAAGAGCCACTGCTGGCAGCTGGCACCAGGCGCAGGGCCCGCTTGCTGTCAAGGGCAGCGGCACTTTCCGGCGCAGGGAAGCCTCCGGGCATTTCTGGCCAGTCGCCCGCAGCTGCCGCCTGAGGGAGTATGGCCAGCCCATGGCCCGCCCACTGCTCTGCCTCCACCACGGCGTCCGCAAGCAGCAGGGCGTCTACCCAGCTGTCGCGCCCGGCTGCTGACACATGCGGGAAGTTGGGTTGAGCCCCCTCCAGATCAGCGCCTGCAGCCAGCGGTAGCTGGGCACTTGCCAGCTGGCTGGTGGTGACGGCTGTGTTGAGAGGCTTAGGTCCAGCCGAACCCACTGCATCCATCTGACTGCCCTGACTGAGCAGGCCTGCCTCATCCTCTCGCAGCCACTCAGGCAGTGGGCGGTCTGCGTGCAATGGGAGGAGGTGGAGGGGGTCAGGAAGCAAGCATGGTACCAGGCGCTGCTGTGGAGCGGTTGCCGGGCGGTAGCCGGGCGGTTGCAGGGCGGTTGGAGGGCGGTTGAGGACGGAGGCATGGGGCGCCCAGCCAGCAAGGCGTCATCTTTCTTGGCTCTAAAATCCAGCGTGATGCTGCAACTCCAAAGGCATGCCAGTCACCTGGCAGTGCCGCCCAGCCGTCCTCCTGGCGGGCCTCGGCACGCAGCAGCGCCATGCGCCGGCCACCGTCTGCAAAGGGAAGCGGCCGAGGAAGGGTTTCGAAATACCTGACCCGCTCTGCCGACCAACCACATCGGTGCTTGGCAGCGTCGAGCGCAAGCAACGAGTCGCACGAGCGCCGAGGGCAGTCCACGAGGCAGACAGCTCCGCGCACCTGTGCTCCGTTGGCGTGATGACACGCTAGCCGAGCCGGTGGGAGGCTGCGTGGCGCTCCCCGCGATGGCCGCAGCAGAGTGGCGGCGGCGGCGGTCTCGCCCGGCAGCGGTGCCGGCAGCGGCGGCACTGGCAGTGGGCCGCATGGCACACGGATCGTGAAGTTGGTGCTCAAGGAAGCAAGCTCTAAGTTAGTGTTATCAATGCCACACTCAGAAGTCTACTCGGGAGCAGCGTCCGGCAAGCGGCCCCCAAGGCCCCATGCATGCACCCGCTCGACGCACACGAGGCAGGGCTGCCTTGGGGAGCGGTCCCTGCTGAGGAGCCCCGCAGCGGTTTACAGCAGCTGCTCCTGCAGACGCACATCGAAGGATACCCAGTCACGCAGCAGACGCATCAGATCATCACACACTCCTACAGCGCGGCTGCCATCCCCTCTGCCAAGGCCCCCTGTGCTGGCGGCGCCGCAAACAGGCGCGCCATGTCGGCCGCCACCCGGGCGCTGAACTCGGCTGCTGCCTGGCGCTCCAGCCCCTCAAACCGCCCCAGCTCTGCCAGCACCTGCCGCGCCTCCAGGTCGAAGCTGCAGCCAGGGGGGACAAGGAGGGTGTGAAGAAGGTGACGGAGTGTTCTTGAACATGCCTTTGGACTGTGTGTGCTGTATGATGTGGCGCGGCACAGCAAGGGCACCGGCAGAAGCACTCAGCCAGAGAGGAGGTGGGCAGGCACGGCCGGCTGGTAGGCACACGTGCAGACTGTGCACATGCCAGCACCAACCGCAGAGTTTTCCCCACCTGCTGGTGCCGCCCGCTCGGCCCAGGCTGAACTGAGCGGCAGGCACATCAACCCGCTCAAAGGCGGTGGCAGGGCTGCTGCCGCCGGCGCCTCCCGCTGTGCCTGGTGGGCTCACGTAAGCTGCAGGCCCGGGGCTGTGTGTGGCAAAGCCAAAGGCTGTCACGGGTGATGCAGGGGCGCCCGGGCTGCCGCCAAAGCCTGCCGACCTTCCCGCTGCCACCGCATTCCATCGGCTGGCGCCTGGGCCCTCCGGTCCCTCTGGGCTGGCCGCGGGCGTCTGCTGCTGCCAGGGCCCTGCTGCTGCTGCTGCTGCTGCTGTGTAGGTCAGGGAGGTCGCAAACGGTGAAGAAGTGGGCGAGCCAGCCCCTGCCATGTGAGCAAAGGAGGGCGAGGCGGCGGGGCTGGCGGTGGCCGAGGCGGCGGGCGTGACCACCCGTGTGATCTCAGCCAGCAGGTCTGCTGCAGGCGAGGCGCGTGGCGTCGCCGCCTCGCGCCAGCTGCTGCCGCCAGTGCTGCTGGCTGGCCGCCGGAAGGACGCCGCTCGCTCCGCCGCCAGCCGCCACTGGCTGGGTGCTGTCGCCTTGTGCTGCGGGGCATGGGTGACGTCGCTGCCAGCGGTGAAAGCCCGGCTGAAACCAGCGCTGGAGAAGCTGGGGGCACGGGTCAGCTCGCCGCCGCCCCCGCTGCCAGCACCCAGCTCCGCCGCCTGGCTTTGCCGCAGCGCGCTCAGCGCGGCCCGCCCGGGTGTCGCCCCCGCGGGCTGCTGCAGCATGCGCTCCAGCGAGGCCACCAGCTGCAGAAGCAAGAGGGGGAGACATGAGAAACATGTGGAACACGTGGATGTTGATGTGTTATCCCTTCCCACATAGCATGACCGCCTCCATATACATCAACGCATGTGATCACTCACGTCCTTGGCGGACTGCTCGGCAGCGCTGCACGGCGGTGCGCCGCCGCCGCCGCCAGTGCTGAAGCGCGACTGTCGGTTAGGCGTGCCCTGCTCTGCTGCCATCTCACACTCTAAGCGGCGCACTATGTCGGCCTGAGTATGGGAGAAGAGCAGGTTGTTGGAGCTGTGACTGGGTCCGGCGGCAGCACATGTGCAGGCGGCAGCGGCAGCGGCGGTGGCGGCCCTGACCGCCATGCCCTGAACCCAGCGGCCTCACCGCTGATGGCATGGGCGAGTTCAACGCCTTGCTAATGTCGCTCAATAACTCCCTGCGGGGCAACAGCGAGGGAGGAGCCGTCGGCGGGGCGCAAACGCTGACTGGCCAGCGCGTCCGACAAGTCGCAACGAGGCTGTTTGCGCACCGCGTTGTCTTTGGGTCGCTCCTCAGCTCCGTAGCCACCTCATTCGTGGGGGACAGCGGCGACTTTCGAAGACTGCCTGCGGTTGAGGGCGTGACTAGGGAACCAGCTGCGCCAAACATAGCGGCAGGAGGTGTGGAGATGAATCAATGCGCGCACGAGCCGGCGAAGCAAGCACCGTGGCGTATGTGAGCGGCGCGCCGCGGCGCCCGCTCATCTCCGCTCCTCGCCAGCACGCCGCAGCGAGTGGAGCTAGTGCCAGCATCCCTTTGCATTTCCTCATCGGTGCAAAATGCAGAAAAGAAGATCAGTGGATACAGACGGCAGCAAAATTGAAGAAGACTAGGCCCCTGGCGGCTCGCTGCCTGCTGCCGCCTGCGCTTCCGCCGCCGCCGCTTTTGCCTGCCGAGCGCAGCACGCTGCCGCTGCCGGCGGCAACGGCGGCAACCCCGTCCTTGCCGCCAAAGCCGCTGTTGGAGGAGCAGCCGCCGCCGCTGATGCACCCTCTGTGCCTGCCGCATCCACTGCGGGTTCCGACGCCACTGCCGCTGGTGCCGCTGGTTCTGCTGCTGCTGCTCCTGCCGCCGCTCCTGCTGCTGCTGCTGCTGCCCCACGCCCCGCTGCCACAGGTGCCACCGCTGCGGCCCGCCTGCCCAGCACCAGGAACTTGTTGAGGAGCAGGGTGGGCAGGCCCAGGGGACCCAGCTCCCGCTCCAGCCAGGCCAGCTCCAGGAATTCAAAGTCGCTGCAAGGGGGGCAGCATGGGCGAGGGCGGGGGCAGGGACAGGGGGAGCAAGGGTCAGGCAGGGCGCACGGCGGTGCATGCTAATGCAGGGGGACTGGGAGGAAGCACTAGGGCAGGGTGCAGGAAGGGGGCCGGTTGCAGAGTTGCAGATGGCAGATAGTGGGCAGACAGGTGAGGAGGCGGTGAGTTTGCCAGAGCCCGGCAGGTGTGGGCCACATGGGGACAAGCAGAGGCGAGAAGTTGCGGGGGACTTGAGCGTGGCGGCCTCCCCGGCTCCAGGGCGTGCTGTGCTGCGCTTGCAGCGCGACAGGCCTCACGCGATGAGCCGCCAGAACCCCGCCCCTGCCCCCGCCCACACCTGAGGCTGGTGAGGCGCTGCCGCTGGAGGAAGGCCGCCACAGCACCCGCCATCTGCTCGCCCGCGGCATGTGCAAAGACATCATGTACCAGCGCTGTCACTGCAGAGCAAATAGGGAGGGCAGGGCGGCCAGAGGCAGGCGGGTCAGGCAGTTGGGCAGGTGGGAAGAGAATGCAGGCCAAAAATATCGCAGGTGGGCCTGGTGGGTGCTGGATGACCTGGGTGCTTGGGGGGGCGGGTGGTTGCGGGGCAGCGAGCCTCGAGTGCCAGGAACATCGCATGCTGCGAGCAGCAGCACGGGCAGCGGCGGCGGCAGCAGCAGGAGTGGCAGCAGCGGCAGGAACGGCAGCAGCAGGGGCACAACAGGCATCAAGCCCACCTTCAGCCGGCAGCTCCGGCGGCGCGCTGGCCAGCGGCTGTGATGGTAGCGGCGGCGGCAGCAGCGCTGGCTGCGCCTGCTGCCCACCTGCTGCCGCTGGAGATTGCAGCGATGCGCTTAGGGCTCCCGCGGGCCAGCCTGCCGCTGCGAGCTGCTCCCACAACCGCAGCATGCTGCCACTGCTTGAAGGCGCCGTGGGCAGCGGCAGCATGCCCCCCGCTGCTGTGCTCCCCGCTGCCACCGCGGCCTCCAGCGCTGCCGCCAGCAGCTGGCTGGCTGCCGGGCCGCCTGCTGCTGCCTCTGCAAGTGCGGCGGCAGCTGTCCCGCCTGGCGCCGCAGTGGGTGCGCTGCAGCAGTCACTGGTGCAGTCCTCGTGAGGGTGGCTGCATGTGTGGTGGTGCCCCTGCCCATGATGGCTGTGTGAGTGGTTGTGGTGATGGTGGTGATGGTACTGCTGCTGCTGTGGCGCCGGCCGCATGCTGCCCCCTCCCGCTGCCATGTGGCTGTGGCTGGCGTGCCCGCCCGCCGTGCCTGCCGGCTGGTGGCTGTGCGTGGGCTGCGTGCGCTGCACCAGTGGCTGCTGCTGCTGCTGCTGCCAACCGGAGCTCAGGCTCTGCCCCTGCAGCCCCTGCCCCTCGCCCTGCTGCTGCCGCTGCGCCTGCATCTGCTCCAGCTGCTGCCGAATGTCGGCAGGCAGGCGGCGCGTCGTCGGCGCGCTGCGCGCGGGCTGCTGCTGCTGCTGCTGGGCCACCTGCTGCTGCCGCCGCGGGCGCTGCACTGCCTCTTGGCCAAGGGAGGTGGAGGGGGCTGCGGTGATGGCAGAGGTGGTGCCGCCAGCAGTGGAGGTGGGCTGCGCCACGTCCTGCCACCCCAGCTGAGCCAGCTCATCCTGCCGCTTCTGCGTGCGCTCTGCACGCGGTGCAGGGGCAGTACGGTGGCAGGAAGGCTGATTGGATGGGGGTGCAGCAGGCAGGCTTGATACGGCGGGTGGCAACACGCAAGCAGGGGGATGCTGGGCAGCAGCACGTTTCAAGGCCCCTGTATCATGCCAAGCATGGTGCAGCAGGGCACCATGCAAACAGGGGCGCTTGCAATCCAGCTGCTTGCGACCAAGCGAACAGCCCATTACGGTGTGTACGAGGAACAAGAGGCAACTGCTCCTTTGCCTCACCCTTGAAGGCTTGCCGCGACTCGCCATCGCTCTCGATCCACTTGCCTGCCCCGGGGCACCTGCAGGCGGCAGGCAGCGCGTGGTCAGGCCGGGCTGGGTCAGGAGCCAGCTGGCAGCAGCGCCACACATGCCCCATCTCTCCTCTGTTCCCAATGCCGGGCAGGCAGCGCCACAGCGCCCATTCCTGCCTGCAGTCCTGCCCCCAGCTTCAGCTCACTTGCAGGCGCAGATGGCGCAGGCGTAGAGCCGCTGGCACAGCTCGAAGGCGGCTGCCGTGTCGGTCAGCTGCATCACATCTGGGCGCTGCTTGCACTCGGGGCAGTTCCTGCGGAGGACGGCCGGGGGGACAGGGTGAAGGGGTGTGAGTGTGCGCAAACAAGGGGCCCCGTAGAGGACATCAGGGCAGTCGGGAAGAAGGTGGACGGGAGGGACAGGGCAGGCCGCTCAAGGAAGGAACGGGTTGAGTGCACCAGCCCGCCAGCACACGCAAGCCAGCATGTCTTCAGCACCAGCCCTTCTTGCAAGCCCAGCCGAACAGTGCTTTGCCTGCAGGCCTGTCAAGAGGGGGCGGCAGCATGCCCCAGCCTCCACTCCCCTCCAAGCAGCTTCCCTCCCTGCCGGCTGTTCTGCCCCCGCCCACCTGCAGGGCGGCGTCTTCTTGCGGCACTGGCAGCGGCGCAGGTGCAGGCGGTTGCCGGAGACGTCCAGTCGGCTGGACAGCCCATCGCGCACTGCAGCACGGACACACGATGGGAGGCAAGTTGAGAGGATAAGAGTACTGCACGCAACGCTCGAGACTGGGGAGTGCATCCCAGGCAGGGGTGGGTGAGGGCCAGCTCCTCTGCTGTGCCCCCGCCAGCCCCCAAGCCATCCACCTCCCCTCGCCAGGCTCACCCAGCCACCCGCCTAGCCGCCCGCGCACCGCCCTGTGCTGCGTGCCCCCTTTGGACCCCCGCACAGGCGCTGGTGTCCCCCACAATACACACCCCACCCAATGAGCCGCTGCCCCTGCAAGCACCGCCACCCACCCGTGTAGCTGTGGTTGCAGAAGGGGCAGGCCTCCGGCGGGGCGCCACGCTTGCGCTTGGTCCCCTGAGTCGCCGGCGGCACCAGCAGACGCTCCTCCGCCAGCTGGCCCCCGCCGTCCTCCCCTCCCCCTGCTGCGTCTGCTGCCCCGTCGCCGCCGCCCTCTGCGGCATCAGTGGTGCGCCGGCCCTGCAGGCAGCATGACGCCTGGTCAGGCCATGGGGCCGCGAGGCTGGGCGGGCTAGCAGAGTGGCCAACTGCTTGCCGGCTGCGCTGCACCACCATTCGACCCAGCAGCACCCATGCAAGCGCCAGCAGAGCGGCATGTGCTCACCAAGCCCCTGGTGCTGCCGCCCACGCCGGCACCGCCGCCGGTCTGGCCGGTGCCGGGCGCCCGCAGCTGCAGCTCGCGGGACTGCAGCTCTGCCAGCGCCTGCAGGCGGTACAGCTTCTCCCTGGCTTCACGCAGCACCTCGTGAGCCTGCACCAGTTTCCAGGAGGGCGGGGAAGGCATGCTACTTGAGCAGCACCACCAAAAGCAGCAGCAGCGGTTCTGGGCTCGCAGACGTGAAGGGACAGGAGCGGTTAAGGCAACGGCAGCACAGGCGTGGCGGAGAGGGCATGCACGTTCCGCTACAAGTGAGCCACCTGTTCGGCCGGCATACATGCATCTACATCTGCATGGCCACAGCAATGCTCCCTGACCAGGCTGCGCTTCCAGGGCTGCCGCTGTGCCGTACCAGCGCCCACGCCTGCACCCACAGAGCTTCCCTCCCACCCTGCGCGCTTGCCTGACTCGCCCCCCTACCTGCTGTGCCGCCGCCACGCGTGCATGCCACTCCAACGCCTTCTCTTCGCTTTTCGAATCAGCTCGGAAGGTGTCTCGGGCAGCTGCGCGCGCTCCATCGGCCGCAGCGTGCGCATCGCGAGCCGCAATGAATGCCAGGTCCGCTGCTCTCACCAGCTCGTGCACCTCCCGAGTCCAGCACTTGAGCGCGCCCTCCGCCTCATCAGCAATGCGTGCGCCAAACTCCTCTGCCACCTCTGCCGCCACGGCAGCCTTGGATTTGGCGGGGCCGCCGGCGGCGGCGGCGGCGGCGCCGCCGCTGCCCGCCAACGGTGGGCTGCCGCTGCTGCTGCCGCCCCGCGCTGCTGACCGGGAAAGTGAGCGCCGCGCCGGGCCGGCCCCCTGGTGCTCGCTGCTGCCCGCACTGCCGCTGGGGCTGCCCCCGCGAAGGTGCTCCTGCTGCGACACGGCAGCCGCCGCCAGCACCTCCATTTAGGTTCAAACAGGCGTCAAGAGAGATGGGTGATCGTCAACATACGGCGGGGCTCACTGGCATGGAGAGGCGCGCAAATTGTCAGCTGGCACGTCGGGGAGCCGTGCAGATGACTTCAAACGGAAGTGATACGTGCAAGGAAGGCAGTCTGACGGCGGAGCCGGCCGGTTGGGGCGGTGCGAGGGTTGCTGAACCTCCGCCAGCGCTGCGCGTCGCTGCGCTGCGACATGCCCTGCGCTGCGCCGCACCCCAATCCCCTGTAAATCCCCCCACCCCTTCCTTGCACCCATTACTGTCTCCCTTGACCACCTGCAGATCCGTCTCACAAGTGCTGAGTCTCAGCCTCACAGCCTCTGGTGAGCCCAGCAGCATGGTGATGGGCGGGGTTGTGGCTTCCCAGCCTGCTCCTGGCTGTTCTGCCCTTGCAGCCACTTGCGAAGGCCGCCATTCGTGAGGAGGGGCCGCGGGGATCGCGGCGGAAGCCGGTGGAGGCGCAACGGAGCCGCCGTTGGCTCGGGGATGGAGTGGAAAACTGGGGATTACCAGAGCCTACCACACAGCCCCATTTGCTGCTTCTGCTGGCCCTGTGCCCTCTGCAGGCTCTGTGCACTGCTCACAACGACGCCAGCATGACGGCAGACAAGATTCCAGTCACTGGTGAGCCTGCACTAGGGCGCTGCACACCCTCCGGAAGCTTCTGTCCCCTGCTCGCCCGCAGTGCCATTCTGTCATATTTGCTGCCCAGCCAATCTCAACCCTCCATTGTGCTCACTGCCTCACCCATCGTCCCTCCCCTGCAATCGTTTACTGTGATGCAGTGGTCACGGGCTTCCTGGTGAGTCCTCCAGGGGATCAAGGCGACGAAGGGCGGCGAGGGGCAGCGGCATCAGGTGGCCTTAGCGGCGGGGTGTGACACTGGCAGGCAGAGGACGCCCCTTCAATGACCATGCAGCATGCCACCCCACAGCGCCCGTTAAGGAGCGTAGCAAGCTGCTACCTCTCTAGCATATCACGTTGCTCCTCCCGTATAGAGCACTTCACTGAAAGCTGATCCCGCCGCCACATCGGTGCCCCTCCTGCTGCCCGCCGCTCCGCTGGCGCCACCCGCTCGCTCGCTGCAGGGCGCCGGCAAGACCACCCTGGTCAACTACATCCTCACAGAGAACCACGGCAAGCGCATCGCGTGCATCGAGAACGAGTTTGGGGGTGAGCTTCTGGCGGTGGAGGCGACTTGCCTTGCACCTGCAGCTGCCACCTTGTCCGGCACCGCCTTGCCAGGCAGGTGATCCGCCTGCCTGCCGCTGTGCCCGCCCGCCCACCCACACACCACCTCTTTTGCATCCTTCCCGACCCCCAATTCCAGAGGTCGGCATTGACGACGGCCTGGTGGTGCAGACGCAGGAGGAGATCTTCGAGATGAACAACGGGTGCATCTGCTGCACTGGTGCGGGCCTGCGCTTGCGGGGGGAGAGACAAGCAGGGGCGGGCAGCGGTGCACTGCCTGGGATGCCAGGGCGTGGGGTGCACCCGCCGTGCTGTGCACGGATGTGTTGCACTGCCCCATGCACCCCGCTGAGCGCCAGGCAGGACTGCTCTCCGGCCCGCCTCTTGTTGACTGGCACCCCGCAAGTATCCACCTCTCCCACTTTCACATCCTCACTTTCGCCCCTCATGCCCCTGCCCCGCTCCTCCCCCTCAACCCCCGCAGTGCGCGGCGACCACACCCGCATCCTGCACAGGCTGCTGAAGCCAACCCTCGCGTCCCTCTGCATACCCCTGCCCCCCTCCCCGGACCCCCCGCAGGCGCGGCGACCTGATCCGCATCCACCTCTTCGCCCTTCCCGCCCGCTCCTGCTGTGCAGTGCGCGGCGACCTCATCCGCATCCTCCACAAGCTGCTGAAGCGCAAGCACCAGTTTGACGCCATCCTGATCGAGACAACCGGGCTGGCGGACCCCGCCCCCGTGGCCCAGACCTTTTTCGTGGACGAGGAGCTCAAGGTGCGCGTGTATGCATAGTGTGTGGAAGGATGGGGTGGGGTGGGGGGCACTACTTAGTAATTTGATAAATTGGTCTAGTGGTTGAAACCTCCGAGGGTGGGGAAAGGGGGGATGCAAGCGGGGGCTGCAACGTAGAGGAGGAGAGGATGGGTGGGTGGGAGGATGGGGATGGGCTGTGGGGTTGCGCAGGGCGGGGCGATAGGGATGGGTGCAACACGGTGTGCATGCAGGGAGGCTGTTCGGCAGGGTGGCGTGCGTGATGAATGGGCCGCTCTGCCATCCCAGCAGTGACCACTGGGGCCCAGCACCCCGCCCCTCACACTGCCCAGCCCTGCACAGCAGTACACCGTGTCCCCTCCCACCCCTCCCTGCCGCAGTCCCGCGTGCGCCTGGACGCCATCCTGACGGTTGTGGATGCCCGCCACATCAGCTACCACCTGGACAAGGAGGTGGAGGAGGGGGCGGAGAACGAGGTGCGGGGGCCGCCGCCTGTGAATAGTAGTCCGCCGGATGCAAACAGTTGGCGTTTGGCGGTTATAGTTTGCCAGGTGGTGGGCAAGCAGTACTGAAATCATTCACCCCTAATCCTAATTTACAGCGGCTGCACCCCGCTGTGGCACTGCCTGCCTGTCAACCCCAGCCCCCACCCTACCCCACTCACCCACCCGTGCCCCGCCATTCCCGCTCCCGATGTCCATCAACTTTTCACACAACTGGTTGATTGCAATTGCCCTCTCCCCTCCCTCTCTGCAGGCTGTGGAGCAAGTTGCCTTCGCCGACCGCATCCTGCTCAACAAGACGGACCTGGTCACCCAACAGGAGAAGGAGGGGGTGCTGGATCGCCTCAAGGTGGGTGGGGCACACTGTATGGTGCCATGGGTGAGAGGTTGGGTTGACGGGCGGGTGGGTGCTAAAAAGTGTGCCTGCCCCTTCGGCCGTGAAACACCTTGGTTGAGTGGGGCGGGCCACACACTGTACTGCACTGCGCCTGTGGGTGGCGGGGTGGGTGCATGGGTGGGTGGCGCCAGCTTAGGCACACTTTAACAGATGGGGCATCTGCCAGTGTTGACCGGCGGAGGGGACATGCTCTGCCAGAGTTCCCCGTCACCGACCACCGCCTCCCTACACTGCCACCCTCCTCTGCACCGCTCAACCCCGCACACTTGCCTGGCCCCGACCTCCCAGACAGGCCTCTAACTGCCTCCCCCCTGCCCTTTCTGGCCCCTGCCCTCCCCACCCCACCCCCACCCCCTGCCCGTACTCTCTCTTCCCCCTCCCCTCCCTGCTCTCGCCCTCACATTGCCCTGATTGCCTCCTCCGTCAATGCACGCCCCTGCTCTCTGCCTCCCCATCTCTCTTTCTGGCCCCACCCCCTCGATGTTGCCCCTCGCCACACCACACACCCACCCCACCCCCTGCCCACCCCCCTCCCCAACGCAGTCCATCAACGCCTCTGCCGAGGTCATCGAGTGCCAGCACGCCCGCTGCGACCTGGCCCGCCTGCTGGGTATCCGCGCCTTCAGCCTGGACCGAATCCTGGAGGAGGAGCCGGCCTTCCTGGATGTGAGCCTGGTCGCTTCCCTGTGCTTGCACACGTGTTTGCTGGCTGTCTGGCTGGCTTGACTCCGTGACTGCCTGGACTGCATTTAGGGAGGAGGGGAGCCGGCGTTCCTGGATGTGAGCGCTGCCTTGCCCCGGTTTTTACGTTCTTGAGGGGCTGTGAGAGTGGGGTGGCGGGGGCAGCGTCAGCGAGGGCGGCATTCTTCTTTTCTGACGTTGTGTGCGTTGAAGATATGGCGTCACGTCATGCCGTTCCCTCCCCCTCCACCATTACTTCCGCAGGAGGGCGCCGAGCACGTGCACAGCTCCGACGTCACCTCTGTGGGCATCGAAGCTGAGGGGGATCTGGATTTTGAGAAGATGCAGAGCTGGCTGGGCAATCTGCTGCAGGTGAGTGGGGGCAGGGGTGGGTCAGTGGCTAGGGTGAAGGGTGGTGATGGCGGGCAGCCTGCAGCCACGAGGACGGGGACAGTGAGGAGACCCTCGGAGGGTGCAGCGCTGGCTGGGTGCGCTGCTGCAGGTGGGATGGGCAGGGTGGGTGGGGTGTGCAGGGGCAAAACAACTGCGTGTGGGCGGGGCTAGTAAAGCACGGTGAGGTGGCGCGGGCGGGCAGGGCGCTGGGGATGTGTGCCAGGGCTCTCAGCTTGCATGCTCCATCGCATGCAACCCCAGCTTGCCCTCACCCTTCCCAGCGTGGACTCCCGCCCGTTGTGCCCCTGCAGGAGCGCGGCAACGACATTTTCCGCAGCAAGGGCATCCTCAGCTTCATGGGCAGCGAGGACAAGTGAGCGCCGGAGTGGAGAGGGGTGTAATGTGCCGTGTGGCCGTGGACGGGCGCACTACGGGGCAGGGGCTTAGTCATGCGGAGAGCAGTGCACCGCCTAGAACCAGCCGCTGGGCAGCACAGTGTGATGGTGCATGGTCATCACATGCTCCGCTCCCCACTTGACCCCTGCCCCCTGCCCCCTGCCCCACCTGCAGGCACGTGTTCCAAGGTGTGCACATGTTGATGGCCTTCTCTTCCAGCGCCGACGGCGTGGGGCGCCCCTGGTGAGGCGGGCAGGGGTGGGGTGTGCACACACGTGGGTACGCAGGGGCTCTGGGCACCAATGGGAGACGAGCAGGCACCTGGCCTGCAGGTGGAGCCTCACAGCTTCCCAGCATGTGGCAGCTGTGCCCGTTCCATCTGGCCCCCCTTGCTTAGCGTCTGCTGCCATCTCGTGCCACACCTTGACCTCCTTACACATGACCTGCGATTCCACGACACTGCTTCGCGTGCTGCCTGCAGGGGCCCTGGCGAGAAGCGCCTCAACCGGCTGGTGTTCATCGGGCGCAACCTGGACCGGCAGCAGCTCAACGCCAGCTTCCGCGCCTGCCTGGCCGCGCCTGCGGCTTGATGGTTGCGCTGGCTTTGGTGGGCACCCCGCTACGAAAGGCAGCAAAGAAGCAGGCGCCCCATTCCCCCAGCCTGTGTTGAGGTGCATGCATTCTTGATGCCTTGTTTGGCCAGCGCAGCATCCATTTTTCTGTCGACGCCATTCAGTGCTATCACCCTACCTTCTCCCGCAATTCCACTCCCAAGAGCCTTGAAACCTTGAATTTGTACGGCTGGCAGATGTTTTGAAGCCTCCTGCTGTGGCACGTTTTAAACAGAGGCACTCCCTTGCGGCCAGCGTGGCACGGCAGTACATCGAGGTACATTCCTTGCCGGGATGACAAGTCCCGCGTGTTCCGGGGCTCTCAAATGTACTCCGTCTATGAGTTACAACGTCACGACTGGCTGCGAAGAGCTGCCGTTGCACATGGCAGCCAAAGTCCCTCTCGCGGGCTTCCTCCTGCCAACTCTTTGAGAGGACAGGCTTGCGCCTGGCGGCCACGCCTCTCTGATATGCACCTGAAGGCGGAGACGTCCAGTAAAGGGAATCCCTTACTTTTGAGTAGGCGCACAGCCGACAAGGGGGGCTGAAGGGGCGACGCATGGCAGCGGCGGCAGGCGGCGGTGCCCGCCCGACTTCCCCAAACCCTGCCACACACGCTGAGCCGTTTGGTAGGGCCCTCTGCAAGTCTTGGCACGGGGGTTTGACAGACTTGCAGCTCGTGGTAAGCCTGTAACTGCTGCATGACGGGACGCGTCACGCATCTCTCTGTATGCACCGACTTACGCTTCTTTGCACGTTTGCGCCACCCTTCAAACATCGATGTCGCTGCAAGCTCTGTGCTGCCTCCTCCTGCTTGCTGTCGGAGCCGCAGCCGCCTCCGATGCCAAGCACCAGACCGCCTGCGGTGTCCAAGGGGCTGCGTGCTGCCAACGCGAGATCTCACGCAAGTCCGGGTGTTCTCAGATTGTGTTTGGGGCAGGGTTCGACGCGGCGGCTATTGGCAGCTGGCCAGCACCTCCACCGCCGCCACCGCGGTTGCCGCCGCCACTGCTGCTGGCACCACCGCACCCCCACCTTGGCTGCAGATGACTTGATTCAACTGGAGTGCACGGACCCAGGTCTCTTCTGCAACTACACACTGACCAGCTCTGGGGATTGGCAGCAGCTCTGTGTGCCTGTGCCTGCGGTGAGTTCGGGGCGAACTGGCAGGCAGGCTTGCAAGAGCTGTGTGCCACCAACTGCCGTGCAGTCCACGTGACAAGAGTGACCGCCCAGAAATGCAACTTTCTGTGCCTCCCGGGCAGGGCTGTGGCGAGTTGAATGCACCCTGCTGCCCAGGGGAGCAGCCCTACTGCCGTGCCGACAGCACCGCCTGCCTGCCGCCCGACATCACAGCCGCCGCCAACGGCTCGAGCTACGTGTCTGGCTCCGAAAAGTGCCGCCGCTATACACCCGACACATGCGGCCAGCCGGGCGGCCTGTGTGCGGGCACCTATGACAGCTGGCCGCCCGGGCCGGTGCCGCCCTGCCCCAAGAACAAGCAGATCTGCCCAGGGGGGTGAGTGAGAAGGCCAGCTGAGGGCTGTGGGGCCGGGCCATGGGGGACAGACAGGAGTGAAGTGGCGGCGGGGCTTAGCGGGGCAGCACAGCAGCAGGGATGGGCAGGGTAGGGTGCCTGCCTGCATGTGTGCCTGCTGCCTCTGCTGCCTCTGTTCCATCACCTGCTCTTCCGTCCTCGCCTTACCGTGCCTTTGCATCGCCTTCCAGGCTCCTCCTGACCCTGCCCCCTACCACGCCTGCCCTCTCCCTGCTAGCCGCAGTCACTACTGCTACCGCCCTGTAGAGTACCAAGTAGGGGTGTGCCTGCCGCTGCCTCCCGATTGCGGGAAGGAGGGGCGGGACTGCTGCCCGCCCGGCATGTACGGCCCGCCCAGCAGCCCCCGCAACTTCAGCGCTTACCACTGCACCGGGGACAACATAAAGTGCACCGGCTACAGCGGCATGCAAGGTGCCTGGCTGCGGGCAAAACCCGTGGGCTGGGGGGTGGGTGGCCAGGCCAAAATGGAGATCTGCAGCCCTGTGGAGGCCAGCCAGTTCTGTTGCCTGCCCTTGCCCCGCCTGACACCCTCCTGTGACAGCACCCTTGCCAGCATCAGCGGCCTCTGTGACATGCCTTGCTGCCTACGCAGAGGGCTGCAAGTACTGGCCCCACCCCCCAGAGTGTGGCTCTCCGGGGCAGCAGTGCTGCCCCGACCCATACCACAGGTGAGCGCCCTTCCGCTCAGGAGTCCCCAAGTTGCCGGGGCGCACAGTGCAACAAGCAAGCAGGCCAAGCGAGAAAGACGGCATCTAGCTTGCTGCCTTGAGTGCGGCAGCGCGAGAGCTCGTCAAGTGGCTTGCGTAGCAGCAAAAAACAGGAACATGCCCTGGCCAACTGTGCTGCAGGTGGATGGATGCGTCAGACCCGCCGCCAACCTGCCAGGTGGGTGCCAGCTGTGAATGCGCCATGCGCCACGGCACGCCCCCCTTCAAGCTTGGCACCGAAATAAGAACCTTTCTATTTCAAGAATCAATGACACCCAAAGAAAGTGTGCCTCTTTCGTGCTTGGCTGGCATGTTCTGGCACGTGTTTTGCGCCATCCACCCCTTGTCCCCCATGCAGGGCGGCCCCAAGGGAAGCTACTGCCAGGATGCGTTCACCAACCACAGCCAGTGTGTGGAGAACCCAACAGACTGTGGCCAAAAGGACCGCCCCTGCTGCATTTCCCAGGGTAAGTGCCAGGGAGGCTGCTCGAGAACGGGCTGGCAGGCTCTGGAAAGGCACATGGGAACCACGGCAGGTGGAGGGCGTGCAAGAGGCAGCAGCTGTTGGATTCGTATTCACAAATGACCACACACCTGTGTTCGCTTTCAACCATGTTGCTGCAGGTGGGTGCTGCGCCTCCTACAAGTGCGACCCAGGGTTGTACTGCCCCTCCCAGGACCAGGTGGGCAGCCCCACCTGCAAGGCGTGCCCCTCACCAAAGCAGGCGCAGCAGCAGGGGCATGAGCTCCCTTGGGAGTGCCAGCCTCAGCAGGTGGACAGCGGCGGCAAGTGAAACAGCCGAGTTTCCCTCTCAATACGTGCTAGGGCTTGAGCGCTGTATGGCGCACGGTCCCCTTGCCTTGCACCCAAGGGCGCATTGTGCCCCATGGCATGTCCCCCCCGCCTTGCACCCTATCTGTACAGACCCCACTATCCCGTGCTCATGTCGCATGCAACAAGTGCAATATTTGCCAGGTGTTATGATTTATTCGCCACGGCCCCTCAATTGGCTGCATTCAGCGTCAGTGATGCAGGCATGCAGGCAGGCAGGCACGCAGACGCGCAGCAGTTGTGCCGGCACCACTGGAGCTGGCGGTGTGGCGGGCCCACAGGTTGGCGCTGTGCTCTTGTGCACACCCCCGCCGCACCAATGTGGCAGGTTCCATCCCCGTGGAACTGAAGAGGGGTTGTTGCAGAAGCTGTGGCGTGGTTCAGTGGTGCAGCGAGGCGTGCAGCCGTGCGGACGGGAAGGGAAATCAGGCGTCTGGCTGCCCGCTGGTAGCGGAGCACCAGCAGCAGCAAAGTAAACAAGCTGTAACTGTGCATGTTTGCTTACTTCCTTCATTTAATTGAGTACAACCCTCCTCACATTCGCATGTTGTGTCGCTTTCTGCCGGTGCACACCGGTGGGTGGCGGCGGGCGGCAGCACACACAGCAGCACCACTTGCAACTGGACGGAACTTGGTTTCAGTCGCGTTACAAACTTGTCATGGATCCAGTCGTAGAGGCCTGCGGGCGGCTGCGGCCGCTGCTGGCGTCCCTGCCAGCGACTGAGACAGCCTGCGCGCTGCTCGTTGGCGCAGCTGAACGCCTAACGAATGTCATGACTTCCCTGGAGGCTCCGTTGCGGCTGTCTACAGAGTCACAAAGGTGGACATTTCGCCGCTGACATGTCCCCTGCTGCTGCTGCCCCCGCAGCGCTTTCACGGTGTATCCTCGTTACCCGACGTATGCAGGGCCGTGTCTGGTCTGCTGCCGCCGCTCTCCCGCTTTGCTGCCGAGCTGTCCACCGCCGCCGCCGCCACCTGCTCCACCCCGGCGGGCGGGCCTGCCACGCCCTGGCTAGCAGCGGGCGCAGCCGGCTGCAGCATCATCTACACCCTGGTGTACTTCCTAGATGCGCTGCAGCTGAGCGTGGCAGACATGCAGCAGCTGTGGCGTGCCGCCTCGCTGCCGCTGCGCGCCCACCCCCAGTTGATGGCCGCCTTTGCTCGGCAGGGTTGGGCCACCAGCCGCGCCCCCTGGCCCACCATAGACCTCATGGCAGAGTTCTTTTGCGCGTGCTGCGGCTGCCTCCGTGGTCTGCTGCTAGCCGCCTCTAAGGGACAGCACGCCCAGCAGCCGGCGCTGGCGGAGGCTGCGCACGCAGCGCTGCAGCCGTATCTACTTCTGGACTGGCTTGCACAGATGGAGCACGTTGCAGTAGCACTCATCCCACACACCGGTAAGCCCGCTCCTGCCTGGGATGCGTGCCAGGCTGTCAGCTGCCTGGCTGTTCCCTGCCTCGCTTGCTGGGTGTCGCGCCACCCGGGGGGGAGGGGTTGGTGGGAGACTCTGGGAGGGGGGTTCAAGGCAGGGCAGGCTCTGCTTATGTGCCGCAGCACTGCCTGCCCTGCCCGCCAGTGACGCACACCGCGTGCAATTACACACCTTGCAAGCCAAGCGCCCCCGTCCCTGCTTCCCCTTGTGCCTGCAGGCGCCGCCGCACTGGCTCCTCGTATCAACGCCGTGCTCTTCAAGTTGCTGCTGCCTGGACAGCCTGCAGCCGAGGCGCTGGCGGCTGCGCCGGCAGAGCAGCAGGCCGTGGTGGTGCGGCTTCTGGCCAGCCTGCTGGCACCGGCGGTGCCTGCCTTGCGGAACGAGGATCTGCGCTGGGTGCTGGACTGCATTCAACTGCTGCCACTGCCCTGCCTTCACTTGGGCAGGCTGCTTCATGAGGAGCGGACAGGGGAGCAGCTGATGGAAGTCACAGAGCAGCTGCTGCAGCAGGCGCCCGCCTTGCTGGCAGCGCCAGCTGGCGACGACGACACCAGCAACAGCGCCAGCGGTGGCAGCAGCAGCGGAAGCGGTGGCAGCGGTGGCAGCAGTGGCAGCGCCGGCAGCGCCGGTGCTTTCCACAGCAGCACCGACGGCGCCCCGCTATCAGGGGTGCAGGCAGCCGTGGCCAGTCAGGCGGTGCAGGTCCTGGCAGTGCTGTGCATCGATCGCGCAAAATGCGGCAGAAGGGCAGCACAGGGCGGCGGCCCAGCAGCCCAGCAGGCAGAGCAGCGGCGCGCCAGCGCCCTGCTCCTGCGGCTGGCAGGCAGCGCACTGCCCAGCCTGCGCAGCGCGTTTGCCGAAATGGCAGCGGTGGCGCCAGATGGCGCCGCTGCGGCGCCAGACCGGCACCCGACAGCGGCGCGCCATGTTTGGGGCAAGGCAGCGGTCGACATCCATCGCATGTTGGGCAACCTGACGACGGCAGTGCACGGCTTGAACGAGGCCTCAAATCGACATGTCGTGCTGAGCAGCAGCGCAGACTGCGCCACTGCGGCGGCAGCAGCAGAGGGCCTGCTGCTGCTGGCGCCCGTGCTGCCGCAGCTGCCGCTGCCGCGGCCCGCCGGGGCCGGGACCTCGGCGGATGCAGCTGTGCCTGCAGGCCGCCTGGTGGCGCTGGCAAGCTCTTGCTTTGCACAGATCATGCAACTCAACCCGGCACAGTCTCTGGCCAGATGCTGCCTGGATACCGCCGACGTCATCACGAGCACCCTATCCAACACAGAGCTGGTGGCAGCCGAGGGGCCGGCGCTGGCGCTGTTCCACACCGCCGTGACGGCCTGCAAGTATGAGTGCGCGGCGGCTGCTGGCGCCCTGCTCCCCGTCACCACCAGGGATTGCACCTCGCTCACCGCCCTGCACTCATCCTGCCTGGCGGCAGTGCACGCGCACCGCACGCTGCTGGTGGAGCAAGGAGGCACCGAGGCGCAGGCGGTGCTTCTTCAGAGGTGCGCTGCCTGCTGGTGCTTGGCCTGGCCTGTCGCATCCTGCCCTTGCCCTGCTCGTGGGTCGCTGGTGTGGGCAGGAGCTCCATTGGAGAGACGGCCAGCTGCTGCTGCATTCTACAGCAGCCGGCTGCTGGTGCCGCCGCCGCCAAAGCCACCCTTCCTGGAGCCCTCCAAGACTGCTGCTGCTGGTGCTGCTCTGGTGCCAGCGTGCAGCCCAGCCCGCCCTTTGGTGCATGCCCGCTGCATCACCAACAGTAGCGCCTATTCGTAATTGCTGCACTTGTCCCGCTGCCCGTGCAGGCGGATGGACTGCCTTGCTGTCTCCTATCTGTCCGCCCTGCAGGCCCGCATCCCACACCAGGACTACTCTGGCAGCAACGAGGGCAGCCAGCAGCTGCTGGCGCTGGCAAGCCTGTGCTACAACGCTGGGGCAGCGCAGCTGCTGCTGGCGAGCAGCAACGGCGTGCAGGTGCTGCTGGAGACGGCAGAGACCCTCCTAGAGCGCAACCAGGTGAGCAGGGCGGGGCAGCGGACGCAGGCAGGCAAACGGCTCAGCCTCGTTGGCCTGCCGCGTTGCACTGCCCACTTGCTCCGACCGCCCCGGGCATGCGGCGTCGTGCGCTGTTGCCTGCATCACAAGCAGCAGTGGTGTGGCACATGGACGACTGCTAGGCAGCAGATTTGTCGCCCCTGGAGACACGGTTGCTGCTGCTGCCTCTGCCGCTGCCAGGGCTCCACTGCTGCTGCCTCTGCCGCTGCCAGGGCTCCACTGCTGCTGCCAGGCAGCAAGGCATGACCCTGTGCTCACCTGTGCTCCTCTTGTGCAGGAAAATGCCGGTCACTGTGCTGAGTCTGTGCTGCTGACGCTGCGGGTAGCTGTGGCCGCCTGCCCGGCATTGGTGCCCGCGCTGGCAGCGCAGCGCTCCCTGCTGCGCGCGTTGTGCAGGGCTGCCGAGCCCCTGCTCCGCCCAGAGCTCTGGCACAGGTATCACAACCCATCGCAGGTCAGTTTGTTATGTAGGTCCTGCAGGGGCCGCTGGCCTGCCTGCCAGGCAGTGCACAGCCGTGTGAGCTGGCTCCTGTTCTGTTGCCATGCTGCGCCGTGCTGTGCTGTGCTGTGCCTGTGCTGCGCTGCCCTCCGGTGTGCTTGCCAGATTGGACACGACAGTGGTTGACAGGCGTGCGTGCCCCCGCCCCCTGCACCCTTGCATGCCTGTTCATCCAGAGACCCTGCGCATCTGACCTGCCCATCCGAACCCTGCTTGGTGACCGCCTTTCTTTCTTTGGTTCTTTTCAATCGACGAGAGCGTGCGGGAAGAGTTGTTGCCTCAACCCCTCATTCGACTCCACCAGATCTGCCCTCTCACGTCACCTTGATGCCTTCCTGTGCCCTCATTTCATCCCCCGTGCCTCCATTTCCTGTGCCCTCATCTCACCACCCGTCGCGCAGGCCCGCTCCAACCTCATGTTTCTGCTGCTGCTGGTGGTGCCGCCCCTTGAAGCTCAGGCGGCAGCAGGGGCGCAGGGCGGGAGCACGTCACACACGGCCCAGCTGCGCAGCTCTCTGACCAGCGCGCCGCTGGCTCAGCTGGCACGGCTGGTGGAGACGCTGGCAGATGAGCAGCGTGGAGGCAGCGGCGGCAGCAGGCCCCCACCTGTGGCACTGGCACCCGAAATGGCGGTGCGCCAGGCCAGAGCCCTGGCACTGCGCTCGTGTGCGCACCCGCGCTGCGCCAGCCTGGCGGGCGCCAGCGAGGCGGGGCGCAAGGGGCGGCGCTGCAGCAGCTGCCGCGTGGTGCGGTACTGCAGCGAGGCCTGCAGCCATGCGGACTGGAAGGCGCACAAGGCGGCCTGCCGCCTGCTGAGAGCAGAACAGCAGCAGCAGGCGGCAGCAGCAGCAGCAGCAGCAGATTGAGGGGCAGATGACCTGGCACATCCTCTTAGGAGGCACTTTGTGGGATGGTTACCCCCATTTTACAACCGCTGCACTCCAAATGCAAGAGACAAATACCAAACAGCACCGCAGCAGCCACACCATGGAGCAGAGGTACACAACAGAAGTAGAACAGGCACAGGTTGCCCAGGGGAAACAGTAGGGAGCAGATTTGAAGAGTTCGCGGCTGGTTGAGTAAGGCTGCAAATACGTTGCGCCACGTGGCAGGGTCATGCTTTTGCGCCTACAGCGCTGCTGGGGCATCCGGCGCTGCTCAGCGTGGTCTCTCCCGGCATTGCCCTGCCTCCACTCAGCCTCCTCTAGCCTCGGCTGGACGTCAGGAGAGCTGTGGCAGGGCGAGCGTACACAGCCAGAGCGCAAGCCACAACAGAGGCAGCCAGAAGGGTGACCACAGCAGCAGTGGAAGTGCAGGGGGCCGCTGCTGGAGGTGCGGGCTCGAAGTGGATCAGGTATGCTGGGTAGGCCTGCAGGGAACAGTTGCATGGCAGCTTATTAGCAACCAGCAGGCACCAGAGCGACGTGGCCCGACCTGCCTCAAGTGCAGTGCTGCTAGAGTGCGGCATGAAGTTGCGAGAGCAGACAGGGCATGTACAGCTGCCTGGAGCGATAAAACGAGAAGGTGCCTAGAACCGATCTTGCCTGGCTGCTGTGGTAGACAACCTGCGAGTCGCCACCGTCGGTGCTGTGCTGGCCAGCGTCGAGGTGCTGCGTGAGGAGCTCGCTGGGCCCGCCCCTGCCCAGCGCCACCTGGCACAGCAGCACAGCCTGGGTGCTGGGTGCGAAGCCCGGCGGCTGCCGGGCGGCGGCAGGCGTGCCACTTGTGCGGGAAGGGTGGCTGGAGGGTGTAGGGATGCCTTGGTTGAAGTACAGCCCCCGCCCCAGCAGCCCATCCCTGCTGCTCCGCAGGTCAAAGCCCTCCCTGCAGATGGTAGCCAGGGAGGCCTGCAGGCACAGGGGGAGACGAGGAGGCTATCATGTCATGCCTTGCAGGTCAGGGCAGGCGGGTGCTCCAGGCGTGCCCTACACAAACTCCTGGGGTTTTACGGGGTGTAGAATATAGGGTGAACCCCTAAAAGCCCTCCGAGTCGCACCTGATCGCTGTCATAAAACAGCGGCTGCTCGTTCAGCAGGCCGGCGGCCTCCTCCTTGATCCGGTCGCACCCCCTGCTTGGCGCAGCAGGGTGCAGGGTGGCCACGTCAGCAGACATGCACTGAGTCAGGCATGACATGGTGCATGCCAGGCATGCTGTGCTGTCCAGCGCTACAACCCGGCACCGGTAGGCTCACAGTGTGTGTACTGCAGGCATGCCCATGTACTGCCGGCAGCCTCACCTGAGGTACTGCGAGTGCAGTCCCAGGTGTTGCACGCGCTCGATGCTCAGCACCCTGCCGGGCAGGGTGCCAGCGTTGGCGCCGACCTGAGCCAGCACAAACTGCGCCTCTGCCAGCTCAGCACTGCCCGGATCCGCGGCAGCCGCCGCACTGCCCGGCAGCGGCAGGCGCACAAGCTGGGCCCCGCCCAGCAGGGTGGCCCACGTGATGTGCCAGTTGTCTGGCGGCGGCAGCAGGTGCTGCCTGCGCGCGATATTTGCCAGCGCCAGCCGGGCGGGCACTTGTGCTGCTGGGATGGACGGGGCGGCCTGTGGGCTCTCAATCAGCTCTGCTGCTGGCCCCTCTGCATACGGCACCCCCTGCACAGAGGGCAGGCTGCCCCAGCCGCGTGCCTCCACCGCCGTGTGCAGCTCTGCCTCGGCCGCTGCCAGGTCATACTCCTGCAATAGTCGCATTGGTAAGCATCGATGACATCAGTAAGATTGGGGCTTTGATAAGCCAGCCAACAGAGAGTCAAGTCGAGAGGTCGTACTCCTGCGGCCAGTGTGTGTGCAGACTGCCCCAATTGCACTGCCTGACAGCATTGTTTGATGGCGTCTTACACTGGTGCGCCACTAGGCACGGTTTCAGCAATGCACGACCACGCAGCAAGCACGGCCCCTCTTGCCTGCAGCAGGAATGCCATCCTGAGTGGCCCCGGGTGGGTGCTGCTCATCGGTGCATGCAGCATCTCGTGCAGTGCCGCCGCCAGGGCTGCCTCCACAGTGCTGCAGGCAGGGGCGCAGAGGGAAGCAGCGGCGGTGTGAACCATCAGGAAAGGAGGCGATGCCAAAGCAGCGTCCGGCTGAGGAGGGGAGAGCGACATGCGCAGCTTGCCTGAACACCAGATGTGCGCAGCACGCACAGCAGGGGTACTGTGTGTTTGGCGAAACTTATACAACACCCTGTCTCCGAGCACAGCAGGGATGCACACGCGTGCGCAGCAGGGTGCATGCGTGCTCACATGTGTGGGTTCCAAGAACCGGGCGTGCCGCTGCGGGTGAGGGCCTCCAGGCACACGCTGCCCTCTGGCGTCAAGTGGCCTGAACACCGCAAGGCAGGCAGCAGCTGGAACGTCAGTGTCCACAGTGCTTGGAGTGGCCAATGTGTACCGGCCTGGGCTTGCTACTGGGCTTACTGAACACTGAGCACAGCACGCAGCGGTGCCTGTTGCAGCTCACCTGTGCCCGGAACCATTCGCGGCTTCACCACACGCAGCATGAAGGGCTGAGTCGGGTAGGACGCCGGGAACCTGCGGGGCGGTTCCGGCATGATTGTCACAGTAAGCAGGGTGGGCTGGCTGTGTGGCGCACGGTGGGCGGCCTGAGCCGTGGGCACAGTATGTTCATGTTGTGCCTGGCTGAAGCCACCTGTGGTAGCTCTGGGCAGCCTGAGGCAAGTGCTGTGCTCGCATGCTGTCATCTCAAACCACGCACAGTGGTGTGTCCACACACCGTAGTGCTGCACAGAGCTGCACTGGCACCCGCAGGCACTGGCCCCCGCCGCCCCCTCCTTCACCACGCCCCCAACCCTTGCTGCGGCCGCTTTGCAAGCGCCCAATAGAAGTAACAACGAAACCGTGCTTGGCCCAACCCTTGCCCGGTCCGGCCCCTCCCTCACTTCCAGCCAGCGGTGCATGCACTCAGGGATTCCTTTGGACGACTAACCCCTGTACCTCACCTCAGTTCCAGCAGCACATGGTCCAGCCCGTGCTGCTCTGCCAGCTTCCGTAGGTCTTTGTTCAGCTGGCGCCCTGCTGGGGTGCTGTCGTCAAAGCAGGACACCTTGACCCGCCACACAAACAGGCTGTTGTCGTGGGGAGCGACCTGCGTGTGGAGGCCAGAGGATGATCTTCAGTGCGGGTGGAACGCCCGCTCTGCTGTACACGCTGGCAGCTGGTGCAGTCACAGCAGTGCCACTGTGGCGGCAGCCGTGCTGCACAACAGCGGGCGGCGGCGGCGGCGGGCACCGGCCTGCCTGCTTCCTCACCTCTGTGACTCCTGGCAGTCCACCTGCCGCGACGCTCGCGTGCAGCTGCTCCAGCTCGCGGGAGAGGCGCTCCGTGCAGCTGAAGGCGGCCCTTAAGGGCGCCCGTTCGCCTGCCATGGCGCCGGCTGGGAGTCGAGGCGACAAGCCCCTCTATGCACGCGCGCAGAGCGGCTGGGGTGAGCTAGGTGAGATCGATAACAAAGTTTCCCAAAGCAAGAAGCGTTTGCGAGCAAGTGAGCAAGTAAACGTTCGGGCACACGTGTGACAAGTCAGCTTTGCATCTTGGAGAAGGCTTGTTTGTTCACTGCTTGCATGTTCGAACACTTTATGACACGGCAAGTTGATCGAGCGCAGTCACCGAGGAGCTGAGGGCCAGGTGGGTGCGAGGTGCTGCACAGCTGGCGCCGGGCGGTAGATATAACCGCCTCGTACGTCGGTCATAGCGCAAGAGCTGCTGGGCCTTGAAGAAACAGTGGGCGCTGGATGACGGGGTGAGCCAGGGACGGGCGCTGTAGACTGCAGCAGCCTGACAGGCATGCTTTCCTGTGTGCTCATCACTGCGCGGTCATCAGTGGCGGCAACAACCACTGCGGCGGGGGCCCCGGGGCAAAGCCAGCCTGACATAGAGCAGAGCACTGCCAAGAGCCGCTTCCACCCTCCTATTTCCTGGGTGAATTGAAATCGGATAGTGTTGGTGCAGTGCGAGGCACCGCCAAGCTGGCAACACGCGTACGCGCATCTTCAGGCGCCATCAGGGCGCCGGCGGGGTGCCGCCCGCAGGCAGCAGCTGGCAGGCGAGGTTAAGCATGCAGCCCCAGGCAAGCTGCCTTGAAGCCTGAGACCGAAGGTTTGTTACGGCATATACGTCGGACAGTATAGTTGTAGAGCAAGCAGTCCGTCTGAGACAGGGCGCACCGCCAGGCTGGCACCAACAGGGCGCCGGCGGGGCGCCGGCCGCTGACAGCGGCTCGCAGGCATTGACCAGCATGCGGCCTCATAGAGGCTGGACTGGGAATCAGGATCGTTTCTAGAGGTACAGGATACTGGGAAGAGTTTCTGGTGCATGCACGGCCCGCTTTTGCCTCCCTTGCAAAATGCAACGCGTCCGCCGGAGCTGGCGTGGCGCCACCCGGTTCAGCTGGCACTTCGTGGCGCCCACCTCCGCTTTGCCCCGCGCCCCTTTGCCGGAATCACACGACTGCTGTACGCCGGTAATTCAGTCCGGGCTTCGAGAGAACCAGCGGCCATGCCAGGTCATGACGTACACGTCAGCTCCGTGGACACCGACCAAGTGCGGTGTTGCGATCTGCCGTCATACCGCTTTCTAATGCCCGATGCTCTCTGCTCACTGCCTTAGGTCGGCGTGTCATTGATCCCACCTGCCAAGCACGGGGTTTTCAACCTCCAGCACACTCCCAGAGGCGTGAACGCGCCCTCATTGGGCGCCCACAGCCTCCCAGAGCTGTGCTAGCAGCCGCCGACTACGCGATCAGGCCCGATTGCCATGGAGGTAAAAGCAAACTCGGCTGGGGGGCGGACAGCAGCTCCTTGCAGAGTCCCGCAACGTGCTAGTATGCTTTTGCACGCCGACCCACCCCGTTTCGGCTTTGGGGTTGCGCTGCAGGAGCTGCCCGAGCAAGCGGGCCTGACCTGGTCTCGACCGGTCGCGGCCAGGGCACGCCCAGGCTCGCGGCCGATTCCTCTTGTCGGGGCCCGTGGAGCAGCTAAGGCGATCCAAGGTCGCAGCGCCCTGCCTGCAAGCCCTTGGGCAAGCCTGTCTTCCCGCCGCCTGCGGGCAGGGCTGCAGCCCCCCCACGGCTCACGCGCTTTCGCCACAGGCGCGCCTCCAACCCTGCCCACCTCTCCTGCCTACCGCCCTGCCGCCACACAAACCCCTCGTGGCATCACGCCATCAGGCAGCGCCATGCCGCCGCGTGCGGCAGCAGCCTTCGGCGGGGCCGCCAGCCGTGCCACCGCTGACACCGCCCGCGCGGCAGCTGCACGCCCAGCTGCCGCTGCCCGATCAGGCACAGCCCAGGGGCAGCAGCCTCCCACCAGAGTCCTGCTGGCCTCAGTGGAAGCTGAGGCGAAGCTGCTGCAGAGTGAGCGCAGCCCGCCGACAGACGAGGAGGCAGCACACTTTGATGCCTGGTGGGAGCATGTGCTGGGCGTGCTGCGCCAGCGTAGGGGCCAGCCAACGGATGTGCTGTCGGGCTGCTGCCGGCTGCTGCTGGCCAGGCAGCGCGCGGGCCTGCCGCCAACCAAACATGGGCAGGCAGCTTTTGAGGAGGCAGCCCTCAGCTGCCTGGCGGCTGCCGGAGCCCAGACGGAGCAGCTGGCGCAGCTGGCGTCGGCCTACGCCCACCTGGGCATGCAGCCCGGCCCCGCCATGGCGGCCACTCTGCAGCAGGCGCCGCAGCAGCTGTCGGCGCTTGGTCTATCTGCGCCCGAGCTGCCCACCGCCGCTCCCTGCGACCGCCCTGCAGCAGGGGCGTCTGACGACGGCAGCGGCGACGGTTCCGCCGTGGTGCGTGCTATGCCTGCTGTGTGTGCCAGCACAGCCTGCTTGCTGGGGACATGCCTGGCCCTTGTGGTGCCGGAAACGGCAGCCCAGGCAGAACCCAGGACTGCTTCCCTGTGCACTCACTTGCAACTGACAGCTTCCTCCGTCTGCTGACCTGCCATGGGTGCCTGCCAGCCCTCCGCTGGCAATCCCACGCTCATCCCGTCACCCCTGCTGCCCCTGCTGTGTGCGCTGCAGGCGAGAAGCTCCATGCGCAGCAGGCCCAGCAGCAGCATCCCAAGCACTCAGCCTAGCAGCCGCCCAAGCAGCAGCAGCGCAGGCACCGAGGCCAGCAGCCCAGGCGGCGCGCTCGTTGCCGGGTCGCAGACGCCGCCGCCTCTGCTGGCAGCTGCAGCAGGACCCGCCCGCCTCCCGCCCCCCATCCTCGAGTCCTACCTGGCCGCTGCCGGCAGCTTCTCAGTGCTGGACCGCCTGCTGGCAGAGCACAAAGCCTCCCTTACCACCAGCCATGTGCTGACTGCTCTTGGCACCGCGGCACGGCTGCTGCGCGGCGCCGCACCAGAGGGGAGGGAGCAGGCGGCAGCCGATTTCAGGCGGGTCAGGCTGTGCTTCTTCGCCTGCCTGCCGCAGGACAGCTGCCCGGACCTGGCCGCCTGCTGCCGCCTCGTCAGCGCGTGCGCCGAGGCCGCGCTGCCACTGGCGCCGGCGGAGGAGGAGGCGGTGCAGGCCTGGACAGCTGCCAGCCTGGCGCACGCTGAGCCCACGCCACAGCAGGCGGAGCAGCTGTGTGCGGCGTTTGACAGGCTGGGCCTCTCGCCCCACCGCCAGCTGGCCAGACAGCTCCAAGCAGCGCTGCTGGGAGCCGGCCGTGCAAGCAGCGCCGCGGCCGCACCGCTGCCACCTCAGCAGCCTGGCGCGTCTGGCGCACTGCGCCTGCTGGCATCTGTGCCGAGCGCGCTCTTCAACACGATCGAGAGCCCCGTCTCAGGGTGCAAGGTAAGCACCGCCCGCCTTGCATCTGCCTGCTTGCTGCCCTTGGTGTGATGGCCAACGGGGCAGTCGGGGTGCCTGCTGGGCCTGCTGGGCCTGCTGTGACCGCCACCCTGCGTGTGTCTGACCCGCCCACAACACCCGCTGGCGCATCTCGCCATGCCCCTGTCACCCCCCACCGTCTCGCTCCTCCGGCCTCTGGTGGGAGGCTGTCAGCGTACGGCAGCGCCAGCCCTCCTGGTGTGCACTTGCCAGAGCCCTCCGTCTCTGCACAGGCGGCAGCAGCAGCACAAGAGCAGCGCCTCTAGACGAGACACCCCATTCGCGGCCTGGCGTGCGCTGAAGCCTGTCTGCTCCCCTCACTGCGACACTGCCCGTTCAACTCTGGCTGTGGCAGCCAGAGTCACACTGCAGCGCCTCCTGCTCCTGCTGCCCCGTGTGTTGCAGGCGCCAAGCTCCGCGCCCCTCGGCCCAGCAGGCAGCGCAGCAACCGCCGCGGTTGGCAGCGTGCCGGCTGGCGGTCCGCAAAAGCCGCAGCCTCAGGCCACCCCTGCGGCTGCAGCAGCAGGTGCACTGCAGCAGCCCGCCTTCCTGGAGGCTCGCCTCACTGGCGCTGGCAGTTATCAGGAGGTGGCCAGCCGGCTGGGAGCGCTCCCAGGCTTGGACGCTAGCATCCCTCTGCTGCACGCGCTCAGCGGCCTGCCACGGGTGCTGCACGAAGGGACCCCAGAGGAGCAGCAGGAGGCAGCGCGCGGTTTCAAGCACATGCGGCAGCACTTCTTCGACTGCCTGGAGCGTGAGGGAGCCCGGCCCGACCTGTACACCTGCTGCCGCCTGCTGGAGGTGTGTGCCGAGGCGGTGTGCGGGCCGAATGCGGGCGCTGCCGCAGCGCTGCCGCTGGCGCAGGCAGCGCGGCGGCTGACGGCCCAGCAGGAGGCAGCTCTGTGGCTGACACCCGGGCAGGAGGCACGGGTGAAGGCTTGGATATCTGACAGCCTGGCCGCCGCCACGCCTGCCCAGGTGCACGCATTTGGCAGCATTTTGTTCGGGCTCAGCACGTTTGGGCTGGGCATGCAGCCCGGCGAGAACCTTGCAGAGAGGACGAGTCAGGCGGTGCGTCAGGCCAGGACTGCTAGCACCAGCCGTGCAGGCGGAGGCATGGCAGCAGCCACAGTGCGGCAGGGCGCTCCTCTGCCAGCCGGCTGCGGAGGGGCGGCGGCCGCACGGCAGCTGCCTGCTGGCACGTCTTGCGCTGCGCCGCGCCTGCTGGTTTCCGCACCATCCACACTCTTCGTCACGGCATGCCGCCCCGCCGCTGCTCCCGAGGTCAGAGCAGCTGCTTGTGGTGTATGCCGTGCATTCTAGGGCGTTCATTTTGCAGTGTGCTGGCGCCCAGGGGCTGTGTTGCACCTTAATCTGTCTTTTGGGTGCCACCCTTCTGATTGTCGCCTCGCAGTGTCAGCCAGCTGGCCGTGTGCTTGTGTATGCATGCAAGGCAATCCCCCTGACTGTCATCACCTGTCCCTTGACCCCCCTGCTGCTGCAGGGCAGCGCCACAGCAGACACGCTGCACATGCGTGCTTGTGGCTACTGCCCGCCCATCCACCGCAATGCCACCATCTCCGTTGCGCAGCCGGACGAAGGGATGCCGACGCTCACCGCCGGCGCGGTGCGTGGCGAGCGCGGCCTTTTTGACGAGGTGCGTTGCTGTGGCTGCACTGCTGCACATTGAAAAGCATGCTGTGCACGTTGTGAGTGAGCCTGCATCCCCAACCACCAGGCCTCAGTAAACCGTCCCCAACTCTCTCTGACTACCTGCCTGTGCCTTGCTGCCCCTCCTGCAGCCCTTTCCCGGCGCCACCAGCGGTGCAGCAGCCGGCGGCCCAGGGCGCACCGCCGCCTGGCAGGCCCCTCTGCCCGGCCACAATCCTGCTGCTGTGGCGGCAGGGGCGGCGGCACCCTCCCCCCGCCCCTCTGCCCGAGTGGTTTTGCCGACCCTGGAGCTGCTGGCGCAGGCAGGCAACTTTTCGGCAGTCCTGCAGGTGATTGCCAGCTGCGGCTCAGAGGTGGGCAGCCAGCACCTGCTGGCATCCCTGACCCGCATGGCTGAGCTGGCAGCTGCTGCGCTGGCGGCCAGCGGCGCCCGAGGCCTCGCTCCCCGCGAGGTAGCTGCAGCTGTGGGTGTGCAGACCCGAGCTGTTGGCGCCCTGCTCGAGGAATCCTCACCACCGGAAGCGGGCCGTACCCCGAGCCTGGACATCTCCTGCCAGCTGCTGGCAGCCAGCACATTGCTGGACCTGCCCCTGGATGTCAAGCACATGCCTGTCGTGCAGCAGTGGGTGGCTGCCGGACTTCGGACCGCCGCCTGGGCTGAGCTGCAGCAGGTGGTGCTGTCTTTTGTGCGCCTGAAAGCGCCGCCCGGCAGCGCTGAGCTGGCAGCGGCGCTGACAGAGGCAGCAGACCGCCTGCTGCCGGCCGCCCCGCCTCACGAGCGGGCCTCTTTCAGGACTGACTGGTGGCGCCTCTACTGCCGCGGCTGGTCGGTCAACGCAGAGGTGGGGCGGGGTGGGGCCAGCACGGCAGGCGTGCGCTGCGCCTGACTGCACCGTCCCTCTGTGAAGGCAAACCCCGGCATGCCGACACATACTGGCTTTTTAGGGCAGCAAACTTTACTGCTGAACTTGCTAGAGCAGTGCTGGGCTGAGCAACGTGCTCCGTTCCCCCCTGTTTTGTTTTCATGCAACTTTTCGCTCCCAGCCTGATCTACTAGTCCGCTCTGCATCCTGCCCTCCTGATCAATTAATGCATCGTGGCCCTTTGGTGCCCTTGTCTTTCACACCTCTTTCAAGCCTTCTTCCCTTTATGCACAGACGGCACTGCCTCCCCTGTGCCTTCGTGCTTGCCCTTTGGTGCATACATCTGCCTGCCTCACCTCAATGCAACCTGCACCAATCTCCCCACACACAGCCCTTGAGGCGTATTATCGCTTCTTCCCTGTTTTTGTTCCACTTATCTGCGTAAACATGATGATCCAGCCAGAAAGACTACTGAAATTGCTGTTTGAAATTCCCTTGCAAGCCCCTTGTTGCCTTCCTGAGCCTCATCTGTTCACTATATTTTGCACACAGTATGCGCTTGAGTGGATTACACGTGTTGTTTGTTGCTGTTTATCAGTCTGTAAGGGTGAACGGAAAGAGCAGCGGCTGCGCGCGTTGCATGGTTGAGTGCAGCAGCACGCCAGCCAGAGTGGGCAGGTGCAGTCGAGCCGTGCCAGCAGGCGCCCTGCCCCGGGGGTGGCTGTGCCGTTGTCATTTAAGCAGACGGTGAAAGCACCGCTGGCTATTGGTTGTCTGAAGGGCAGTGTTGTGATTAAAATGAAGACAATACACTGCACTGTAGTGAGGCGCAGCAATGTACGAATGGAAAGAAAGCCACAGTGGCAGCTCATGCGCTCTGTCGGGCGCGCCTACGACTACGGCGCATGTGGCCGCACGTTTGCTCCATCTGGCGCGTGTGGTAGGGCACCGGATCCTGGGTGTACCGCTCATCCCCTTTGCTCATAGCACACTGTATTGCCACGGCCAGGCTCGCCAGCACCACCGCCCCAAACATGGCAGGCGCCACCCTTCTAAACGCCCTCTCTAGCTGCCGGTTGAACCCAGCCAGCGGCTGCCCGAACTCGTCAACTGGCTCTTCATCCTCCCCCCGCTCCTGCCGCTCCCGCCGCTCCCGCTCTTCCCGCCACCGCTGCATGTCCTGCTGAAGCACCTCCCGGTCCAGCCGCCAGGTGGCATCCACCTGCATGGGCAGGGCGGCAGCGCTGGCTGGGCGGTGAGCAGACATGCGGCACCGGTGGCTTGCAGTTGCAAGGTCCATCCCAGGGCTCACACTTCCGTGCAGCAAGCACACGGCTGGCCTGGCAGGTTGGCTGTGCACATGCGGGTGCGGCGCCAGGCATGCACCAAACACCAGAAACCCCGCATACCAGCCTCGTGACTCAATCTGCCACGCCTGTGACAATACCAGTACGTAGCATGCCCCCTCATCCTACCCGACAACAGGTCCGTCCCTCGGCCCTCAGGCTCCACCCACCCAGCCTCAGTTGGCCTACGTCCCCCCGCAGACTCACTTCAAACAGCTCCGTCCGCTCAGCTTCCTCAGCCCCTCCCGCCTCTGCATCCCTGTATGCCGGAGCCGCAGCCGCCACCCAGGCCTCCACCTCTTCAACCGAGGCTCCGGCGTTGGCCAGATCCAGAGCCAAAGCGTCGGCAGCATGGGACCATGACTCGGCAGCCACCGCTGCCACCTGGCGGGGCGGCAGGGGCAGCTGCTGCCCGGTGCCGTCTGTTGTGTAGTGGTAGCGGACGTGCTTGCAGAGCACCTCCACGTACTCTGCTGCCCCCTCCAGCACCCAGCGCTGCACGCGCGCTAGGCAGGCGGGCTTCACATCCGATGCCGCGAGCGGGGCGGCGCCGGGCAGCGCCACGCCGGGTGCAGGCATGGGCACGCCCAAGTCCCAAACAGATGCGCCAGAGCCCACGCTCCAGGCAGCAGAAGGCTCGCTGGATGCAAATAGGCCGCGCTGCTGCAGCCGGGGCGGCGGCACGGGCAGCCCCAGAGCACGCACGTTGATGCTGATGTTGTGTGCGGAGCGGCACATTTGGGCCACATCCAGCAGCACCTCTGCAGGCAGGGGAGAGGGAGGGATGGAAGGGAGTCAGAGACAGAGGGACAAGAGGGACGCGGTGGGGTTGTCTGGCCCACAACCAGCAGCACCTCTGCAGCCGGAGAGAGAGAGGGATGGGCAGGCAGGGGACCGGGCAGGGAGGTGCAGTGGATGTTGCGATGGCCAGTATGCCAGCGCTGCTGGCGTGAGCCTCACCTTGGACAAGTGTAAGACAGCAGCCAACAGCTGTTAAGCACCCTTTGGCAGGCTCGCACGGCTGGCAAGGAGGCCATGTGGCCTTGACCGTTTCACACAATGTGCAGGCCCCACGGAACCAGGCCAGGACAGCACACGTGCACCCCATGGATGCACCCATGCACACTCACGCACCGTCCTGGGGCCGGGAGGAGTAGTTGGCTGTGAGGTGCAGGTCGGCCAGGGTGTGGGCGGCCAGCGAGCCCAGGGGGGCCAGGCGCTCCCCCGCCAGCTGGCGGCTCAAGTAGATGTTCACCTTGCGCACGCTGGGGCGCAAGCCTGCAAGGTGATCGGTGGGTGGGTGGGTCGGTGGGTGGGCAGAAGAAGGAGGAAGAATGGGGAGGAGGGTGATGCCTCTTTGATGCTACAGGAGGGCGGGCGCCGCACTGGCCAAGCAGCCAGAGAAGATGAGCAGGCATGTGCCAACGGCGGACAGCCTGCCCTCCGCCTCAGCCATCTTACGGCGTCCACCCACCTGCCAGGTAGATGCGGCGGAAGAAGAGGAGGCGCAGCGTGCGCAGGCGGGGCAGCTCCGGCATGCGGGAGGCTGCATGCATGATGCAGCAGGGAGGCAGGGCCGCTGGCATGAGCACGAGCCTGGATGCTCCATCACTTGACTGGTCATTGCATTGCAAGAGTCGCTTGGCAGGCGTATCCGACTTCCCTGCCGGCACTGCAGTCATATGGCGGTGGCTCAGCAGCGGGCCCAGCCCTCGTGCCCCCGCCTGCAAGCAAGCACCCTCAACCAACACCCTCTTGCGCCTCGTCACACCTCTGAAGACGGCGCGGTAGGCCTGCGGCGCCTCCGCCCCGTCCTCATCCACAGCTGCCAACGCCAGGTCATTCACGATGCGCAGCAGGCCGGGGTTGCCGGGCGCCTTGGCAGCCGCCAGCTGGGGCAGAGCGTCCAAAGAGTAGGTGCCCGGCCCGGCAGGGGGCACGGGAGCCTCGACACACACGTTGTACACGCTGGCTGCCGGGTGCGGGGGTTCTGCAGCCGAGCGGTGGTGGGCGGCAGGGGCGGCAGCGGCAGCGGTTGCTTGGTCCAGCGGCGTTCTTGGAGGTGGTGGGCGGGGCGGGGCAGGGCAGAGCATGTCGAGGCAAGTAGAAGCAGTGCTCCCTAGCCGGCAATCAAGCACGCCAGCCTGCTGTAAATGTCAGTCATGCCACATGAGCATGCCCCCCACACCCTGGCCGCCCTCTCACCCCGGAAGGCGCCAAAGGCAGCATCCACCGACTGCTGCCCCCACCGAGGCTGCCAGTAGACGAGCAGCGGCAGGGTGGCCGCTCGTGCCGCTGTGCGGTGCCAGCTGCTCAGGCGGGACACGCGGCGCACCAGAGAGGGCGCCTCCGAGGCGGCGACCGGCTCGCTCAGCCGCTCCAGGGCATCCTGCGGCAAGGACGGCAGTAGATCAAGCTGTGCAGGGATGCCAAGAGAGCAAGGCTTTTGTGATTGAACTTTGCGGAGGCCTGTAGTGCAGCCTGTAGTGGTGGTGGGGGCATAGGGAGCGTAGGTACCCATCCATTTCCGGGCATCAATTGAAGAGGGACAAACTTAGCGGATGGGAACAAAGGCGCGCATGGGTGGGAGAGGCTGGGGCAGTGCTGGGGAGCCTGCTGGTCTCCCGCCAACTCAGCAGGGCATGCCCCCCCAACTCCCTGCCGCTTCTACTGCGGCCAAGCGGCACCCGTCTGCATCTTACGCTCACCGCCATGCTGAGGATACCGTGCCGCAGGCGTTGGGGCAGGCTGCCCAGCAGGCGCCATGTCTCGGCATTGGGCGGCGGCACTCGCCACGACCGCTTCGAGGCACGCCACGTGGGCGGCGGCGGCAGCGGCTGGGCGCCGCCCAAGCCAAGGGGCCCGCCCGCAGCGCGCGTGGAGGCGCCGCCGCCTTCCCCCGCAAATTCCACGTCGTCAGAGAGCCGCAGCAGGGCCACGGAATGCGAGCGCATCGCGGGAGCCGAGTTCGCAAATGCCTCGAGCGACTGTGCGCTCAGCCCTGTCACGCAGCCCCAGAGCAGGGAAGCGACAAGTCGCCAGCTTTTTGTTGTTATGAAGTGCTACGGCGCGTCATGCAGCGTATGGGCAAACACAGCCAAGGGGCGCTCCTTGGGCGTGCCCGCCCCGTCAGCGCCCCATCGCACCTTTGCCAGGCATCACCCCCCCACCCCCCCGCCCCCCACACCCACCCCACTAAACATGGTGTTGAATGTTACAGCGCCATATAATGGTTACATAATTATGAACGATATATGATGGCCAAATGAACGAAATGCTAGTGTGAATCAAGCAATGAAGGCAGCCGCATGCCGGCAGCGCCTGCCGGGCCGGAGGCCGACGGACGAGCAGGCGTGCAGACGCATGGGAGCGCAGGCTCGAGGCCAGGCAGGCAGGTGGCTGCCCATGCAGAACAAAAAGGTGCGTGCGCATCCATGCCGTCAACCCAAGCCACGCACAAAACCACCGCGCTGCAGAGTAAGGGCGCCTGGCCCGGTGTCGAAGAGCAAACATGAGCGGCTAGCTGGCAAAGAGCGCTGCGCCAATGCCCAGTCCAAGGGCCGTGGTCGTGCAGTAGCAGGCGTTCAGCAGGCACATGCCAAACCGCTCCCGTGCCTCCCGCCGCTCCTGCCGCTGCGTCTCTTTGTCATTTCGGGCCAGGAGCCAACCCCGCGTGATGCTGCCGCCTGAGCTCGCCCTGGGCTGCAAGCAGTTGCACGAGGCAGGTGACATGCCGCAGCTCAGTTGGCTGTGATTCAGAAGGGGCAGCAGTTCATTGGGTCAATCCGAAGGGCAGCGGCACTTGAGCACAGTCGTCTGCCGGTTCGAGCAGGGCCAAAGCACGCACCCCTGCACGTCTCCAGGTTGCAGCACGCCCAGCTGCTACCCCAATGTGCACTCACTCAACCGCCCCATCCTTTGTGCCCACAACTTACGGCTTCATAGGCAGGCGTCGTGTAGAAGGGCAGCAGGCGGGCCAGGAACCAGTCCGCTTTGGCCATCGCAACACCTCGGCCCGACAGAAACTCCATCTGCCCGAGGCTCAGACCCTCCACCTGCCCCGTGCCGCCGACAGCTTGCTTGTTTGTGTTTACAGTCCGTTTCTCCGCAATGAAACTTGCGATACAGACCCCCAAGAGGCAGCTTGGG
>JAPTJF010000469.1:0-47369 GCA_029339195.1 Micractinium sp. NFX-FRZ | reverse complement strand
CTTTGTGATCACTCTTCATGCACGCATTCCGGGGTGTGTGCGTGCCCCCAGTGGAGCGCCTTCCACTTGAAGTGTGAATACCTGTGCACAGATAAACGCTCTGTCCGCACGCTCATTTGTAAAAACTCTGATGTTGGCGCAAGCCGCCCGTAGTGCCGCCCTGGTGCGTCATGCTGCGCCACCGGCGGCACAGGGGCTGCCAGACGGGCTGGTGGTTCTTGTTGTCCACTTTCCACTCGGGAGTGATCCCTACATCACTGTGGCACTCAAACCGCGGCGTGGAGAAGTTTGCTGCCAGCGGGCGATCTGGCGCCGGCTACTTTGTCTGGCTCTAACTTGTCTGAGTTGTTTTGAGACGCCAGTGCACTGGTACGCGTTCGCCGTAAGGCGCGCACAACCTGCGCAGGTCAATTTTGTGCTCCTGAGCGCCGGGAGCACAGGAAGCGCCTGTCTCTCTCTCTCTATCAGGTAGGCGGGGGTGGCTTTATGGCGGCAAAACGTCGGGCGGGTGCAGCTGCAGTGCCTGCTCGTGCAGCGCCGCCGCTGCGGCCACTCCCGCCGCCTCCCGCCCGCCCCTTTTGTTCTGCAGCTGTCACCATGTTCTCGCGCCTCACTGCTCTAGTCTCCGGCACCAGCCTGCCCTTTGACGTGGGTGAGGAGTTCCCTCGGGAGGCAGCATTTGGCTCCTGGCAGCACTACCGCGGCACGCTGCGCGCCGACGGCAGCGCCGTGTCCGTGTTCCGCCTGTCAGCACCCACCAAGAGCGACGCACGGCTGGAGGCGGGGCGGCACGGCGTCAAGCGGCTGCGCACGCTGCGCCACCCCAACGTGCTGGTTTTCAAGGAGTCTGTGGAAGTGGAGGAGCGGGGGGAGACTGTCCTGTACCTTGTCACCGAGGCGGTGACGCCGCTGGCAGAGGTACTGCGCGGCATGCGCGGCACCGACCGCCAGCAGTACCTGTGCATGGGCCTCAGCGAGCTGGTGGCAGCCCTCTCCTTCCTGGCAAACGACGCGGGGCTGGTGCACGGCGCGCTATCCATGGCAGCGGTGGTGGTCACCCACAGCCTGGACTGGAAGCTGCACGGGTTTGACCTTCTGTCGGAGCACCAGTTTGCAAGCCCCTACGACCTGCCTCTGACAGCGGCTGCATGGCTGGTGCCGGCGCAGTACAAGCCTGGGGAGGTGGCCAAGGGCGACTGGCAGGTGGGTATGAGTGTCGGCTGTGGCATGTAGGTGGTGCAGGCAAGGTGCACGTGGGAAGCAGCGCATGAAACGTTTTTTATAGGCAGGTGCTGGCGTTGACCTGCCAGCACTAGCCCAAAGCCTGGATAGCAGGTATATGATTGCACAGGTTGCGTTGGGCCCTTGTTCGCACGTGCTAAAAGCAGCCCAGCCGTCCACTCTTTGCTCTTGTTTGTCTGCCCTTGCGAATGCAGGCTGTCAAGGACGGGCCGGCCTGGGGCGTGGATGCCTGGGGTCTGGGCTGCCTCATGCAGGAGGTGTACAGCGGCACCCCGCTGCAGCGCACTGAGGACTTGCGGAACACGGGTGCGCATCGGCACCTGTGCTCTTTCAGCAGATGCCAGTTCTAGTGTTGTGCAGTGCATGAGCTGCTGGCTTTCAAGGGTGCTAGTGGTGATGCACATGCTGAGGAGCAGCCGCTCTCAGTGTAGCATGACCACCGCAGCCACGCCGCCCTCGCTGCCCTCCCTCACTTGTCTGCCCTACCCCTCATATGCTGCTGCTGCATATTCTCCACGGTCTACAGCAGTACTACCACCATCTCCACCTGCCGCCACTTACCTACGCCCTGTTTGCTTTGATATCTTGCAGAGCACATCCCCCAAGACCTGCTGCAGTATTACCAGCGCCTGCTGGCCTCCCAGCCTGCACGGCGGCTCAACCCCAAGCAGCTGCTGGAGGCGGGTGTGCTGCGCAACAGGCTGGCTGAAGCCACAAGCTTTTTGGACAACCTGGCAATCAAGGATGCGGCGGAGAAGGTAGGTTGTGTGCAAGAGTGTGTGTGGGTGTGGATGGGTTTTGGGGGGGGAGGCACAGGTCGACTCATTCAGAGAGAACATTATCAGAGAGAAAACAACACGAAGATTTGGCTCTGCCCAGAAGGAGGTGGCAGTGCGCAGCAGGATAGTAGGGGTTGCCACCTGCCTGCAGAAATTTGCGCCCAAGGACACAACCGTGGAGAGTTGTGGAGGTGTCCAGAAAACAAAGTGCTGCGGCCCCACTGTGGTCAAAGGGATGCAAGCGGCCCTTGGTTCAAGTGCTGGGTATGGGACAGCAACAGTGCCCGCCAGCCGCGGGTGCAAAGCACGAGGCCTCCTTTATAAGCTGAGTGCCTGTTATCTTCTGTTCATCCCCGCCCTGTTGCTTTGCAGGACACGTTCTTCAAGAAGCTGCCCAACCTGCTGCCCTCCATCCCCACGCTGGTGGCCCAGCGCAAGTTGCTTCCCATGCTGGCAAGCGCCATTGAGTTTGGAGGCGCACCCCCGGTGCGCTTGCCTGCCTGTCTGCCTGCCTTCACACATACCTGCCTGCGTGGCCCACCGGTCAGCCTGCAGTTGTGCGCTGGGAGGGGTGCGTGGGCGCCAAGCCCTCGCCTGGGTCCTGGGATGCTCTGGATGCAGCCTGGCTTACTGTGTTTGGCTGTCAAGCAGGCACGGTAAGGATGTTTGTTCCCGCTGCGGCGCAGGTGGCCTTGACAACGCTACTGGAGATTGGGAAGACGCTGCCAGAGGAGGACTACTCTAAACAGGTGTGATGCAAAGAGTTTCCCGAGGGCAGGAGGCAGGGGTGCGGGGGTACGGGCCCACTTTCTGCCAAGGTTTCCCTTCTTTTCTCAAACATTATCATGTTTTTGTCAAACTGTAGCGACGGCCCAAGTTGTGAAACTACCCAGAGTTTGCATTCCATTGGGCGTCTCGCTAACCAATTTTCCTCCCCCTCCCCCGGTCTGCGCTCTCGTGTTGCCTTTCCAGATACGTTCGTGCCTCTTGTCCCCCACCCCACCCCACTACCACCACGACCACACACACACGTCATGTGCCTGCAGGTGGTGCCCATCCTCACCAAGCTGTTTGCCTCCAGCGACCGCGGCATCCGGCGGGGCCTGCTGGAGAACATCGCGACTTACGGGCCTGCGCTGCCCGACAAAGTGGTGGAGGAGCAGGTATGTCCTAAGCCTGCAGAGTGGTCAAAAAGCGAGACAGAGGAGTGAAGCAGGCCCGGGGTCAGGAGTGAATAGCAGATGAGGTCGGAGAGTGAAGAGTAGGCGGTAAAGTATGGAAATGCTGCTAGAGGAGCGCTGTTATTAGCATGGGCAGTTGAGCTATGAGAGGTCGAGTGAAGGGTGGCTATGACGGAGGAGTGAAACACACCCAAATTAAACACTCCACTCCACGCCACTCCCTTCCTGCCATCCCTCTCCATCCTCAGATCCACAACCACGTGGCAGCCTGCTTCAGTGACGGCAGCTCTTACCAGCGGATCCTGACATGCTCCCGACACCCTGCTGCCACCTCTTTTTCTGCAGATCTACAACCACGTGGCAGCGGGCTTCAGTGACGGCAACCCTTACCTGCGCGAGCTCACACTGAAATCGCTGGCGGTGCTGGGCCCCAAGCTGAGCCAGAAGACGCTGAGCCAGTCGCTGCTCAAGCACCTGGCCAAGCTGCAGGTGGACATGCAGCTGTGACACTGGCCTGCACAGACAGCTCGGCATGAGTGGACAGCTGGCTCTCGTGGCTGGCAAGTCCATGTTCTGCACATGCCATGCTGTCTTTGCGTCCCCTCACCCTGCACGCCCCAAACTTTGCATGTTAGTCGCGTGTGCAGGTGATTGCCAGGCCTCGATCTGCGCCAGCGTTCACCTTGCCATGTCCTTTGTCATCCTGAGCTTGCAAACCCCACCTGCACACATTGTGCTTGTGCAGGTGGATGAGGAGGCCTCCATCCGAGCCAACACTACCGTGCTTCTGGGTAACCTTGCAGGCCACCTGTCAGGTGAGCGCTGCTAAAAGCAGCCTTTGTACTTGTTTGCTCTTTGTACTTGTGAGTGCCATTGTGCCGTGCTGCAACTTAAACAGCCACCGTACTCAGGTAAAAGAAACATCTTGTTGTCTGGTATGCATTTAAGCACAGGCTTTGCACTGTAGAGGGATTTGGGAAATGAGACTGCTGCTGAGGCAACCTGGCAAGCTCACTCAAAACTGGGCATTTGTGTGATGCCCCCGCTTGCGCCACCTGCCGCCTGGTCTGCGCTTGCCCGCTTGCCTGCGCTCCCTTGGCATCACTGCACTTGCACATGAACATCCTGTGCCGCTGGTTCTCTCATGTTGCCCACCGCTACTAACATGCTGCCCCGTTCCCACGCACACACGTCATTGCTGCTGCTGCTACTGCAGAGTCCACCTGCAAAAAGGTGCTGCTGAATGCCTTCACACGGGCGCTGCGCGACGGTTTCCCCCCTGCACGCGTGGCGGGCCTGAAAGCCATAGTGGCCACAGCCAAGTACCACAGCCCAGACGATGCAGCCACCCGTGTGCTGCCTGCTGTGGGCCCGCTGTGCGTGGATGCTGTGCACGAGGTGCGCTCCTCAGCGCTTGCCTGCCTGGAGCACTTCACCAAAGATCTGAAGGCCAACCATGCTGAGCTGGAGAAGAAAGCGGCAGCAATGCAGGCAACAGAGGCAGCAGCCAGCGACAAGAGTGCTGGAGCGCCCGGCACTAGCGGCAGCCTGCTCAACAGCTTTGGCTGGGCAGCCAGCAGCCTCGGGCTGGGGCTCAGCGCAAGCGCAGCGGACGCAGCAGCAGCGGCAAAGCCTGCAGCAGCGGCTGGGGCAGCTGGGGCGCAGCCGGCTCCCGCAGCGAAAGCTTCTGCCGCAGCGCCAGCAGCAGCCCCCGCTGTGGCACGCGGGGTCAGCAGCCCACCGGCGGCTGCGGCACCGGCCAGCAGCGGGTGGGATGCGGATGACGATTTGCTGGAGGACATGGTGGATGATGAGGCGGCAGGTGCGTTGTTGGCTGGGTGCTTACTTTTCGTTCCCAGCCAGAGGGAGGCTTTAAGTCACGGTTCTGACCCGGCGTGCTGCTTGTGGTGATGCAGGCTTGTGGCCCCGGCTCGTTTAATTGCTCTGGGGGGGGGCAGCAAAGAGAGCCAGAAGCCATTTATACTACCCGCGCTGCGGGCCCCGGCCCCATTATGTTGGTTCATTTCCTGTTTCCTGCAGAGCGGGAGGCGCGGCAGCGGCTGTCCAAAATGGCCATGGGTGGGAGCAGGGCAGGGGCGGGCTCCCGCCCAGCAACGGCAGGGGCCTCCTCGCAGACGCGAGCAGGGCCCGCTGCACGGAGGAGCGGCGAGGGCTGGGGAGATGAAGAGGCGTGGGATGTTTTGAATGCTACCCCCGCAGCAGCTCCCAGCAGGACAGCAGCAGCAGCAGCAGCAGCGGCGGGGCCCAAGCGGCCCACCGGTGCACGAGCTGCGGGGACCGGTGTGGCAGGGGCGGCACGCAAAGCGGGCGGGATGAAGCTGGGCGTCTCCAAGCTGGGGGCTGCCAAGCTGGGGGCTGCCAAGGAGGAAGACTTCTCTGAGTGGTAAATCTCATAACCGATTGCCTGCTTGTCCCCCCGGCAATGTGTTGGACCGGTGGACATGCACTTTCTGTTGACGAGAGACCAACTGGAGGTGGTGGCCCACACGCTGGAGCGCCACTGCCTTCCTGCACCCAACTGACCATGCATGCTGCCTGCCCCTGTCTGTGCTTGCCACTCACAATCCAATCACCAGCTCCCACTTGGCACACACATACACACACACACCTCCCCCCTTCTCGTCTCTCCTTGTCTTGACATAGTGCCAGACATGCCTGCATGCATTGGCCGCCCGCAACAAGGAAGAGTGCAAAGTTCAAGCGGGCAGAGGGACACAAAAGACCAGCTGGGCGACGTGAAGGAGGAGGCAACCTGGGTGGGATTAAGAAAGGATCCATACACGGCTAGCTAATTCAATTCAAGCATCTCTTCGCATGGGTGTTGCTGTTGACATGGTGAATTGTGCAGTAACTGACTCGAGCAGCACGCGCTGCTCGCCATGTGGTTTGTGGGCCCGGTGGGCGGGACAACATGCTTGGAACTCTGTGGTTCTGTATGGTCACTGTAGGTTCTAGACAGTTCGAAGTTCTTGCTTTGTTGAGGCTAAACACAGGTTTGGGGCGGGGGCATGCAACTGGCCAGGGTTGCAACTAGGGCGGGTGGGAAGGTGAGATGGGCGGGGCCCGGGAACTGGCCAGAGTAGGAGTGGGGATGGGTGGGAAGGTGTGATGGTCGGGACAGTGTACACATGTGGCTGGCGGGGATGGGTGGGTAGACCTGATGGGTGAGGATAGGCGGCTGGGTGAGATGGGGATTTGGGATGAATGGGCAGGTGGGATGCATCCCACATGGGGGGGAAGAAGAGGAATACGCCCTTGGGCGTGGGTTGAGGAAACCAGCAGGGTGTGGACCCCCATCTGGGCAGGGCGGGTGTCAGCCGGCCCAGATATAACAGGAGTTGAGATGCGGGGAGGCCGCAATGGGGTCCTGGGATGGGGGCAGAACCTCTCACGTGCGTCCCAGCTGTGGAAACAAATTTCTGACATTTATAGCGTGTGCCTGCAGGCAATCTACCAGCCCTTGGAAATCATGTTTGCAAGTTCGTATGTAAGACCACCCTCTGACAGGTTGAAGACCATCTTCAGCACTCGCCGCATGTTGTCGGTTTTGCCCTCGATGGGTCGAGGCCCGTGGACGAAGTGCATCAGTATGTAGTCCAGAAACTGTTCACGAGTGCAAGTGAGTGGTGTGCACAGCTCTGTTGGGCCGGTGGGTCCGCAGGATGACAGGAAGAGTCGCTTGTAGTCCCATCCAGCAATGTACAGCTTGTTCTCGCCATCCCGATCATCCCTCCAGAGGCTATTGAACAGGTGCTGATCCCACAATGTGTAATTTGACTCACGGCCTTGCCGGTGCCTACAAGGAGTGGAGCAGCTCAACAATTTCAGCAGTCTGTTTAAACACACTGCTCATAAGACAGCTGGGACTGGTTCAGGCTGGCAAGTGCCTCTTGCAAGCAGGCTTTGTGAGGCAGGCCCCACTTACCACTGCTGCACAAACTCAAAAGTCTCTGGTGCATTCCTGAAGGCAGCTACCCCAAGATTGAAATCGGGTTTAGTGCCGTTCAGCCTGCCGCAAATGACTTGAGTGGTAATGTGGGCGCCAGGCCGCATCACTTCCACCAGCTTGTCCAAGAAGTCTTGGAAGAAGAGTATGTCAGCATCCACGACAATGGGAGAATACCCTAGCCTCAGTGTGTTGAGTGTCAATTGGATTTTGTGCCAACCTGCAGGGATGCAAATGAAACATTCATGCTCTGAGCAACAGTGCAGTTGCTAATGCAGAACTGCTGCCCAAACGCGCTGTGGAGGCTAACAAGCATGGACATGCCGCAACTGCGGGCTGACGCACTGGCAACACTCTTGCAACAATCGTCGGCCAGCACTGCATGCTTCTGAAGGCTCACAGTCTGACTCCGGCACACCAAGTGCGATGCAGACCCTCCAAAGCTGCTACTACCTCTGCCGCCCCTCACACGAGCAACAAGGTGAGAATGGGGCGAAGTGCAAGCAAGCGAGGGGCACGGCTGGGCAATGCAAGAGGATGCATGTGCAGGCCCCGTGCTATGGCGGTCGAGAAGAACGCGCAAGCAAGCAAGGGTGCCCCAAGGGACTCATGAGCGTTCGGGTTATTGAGATAACTTGCAGGTGGCTATAGCTTTTAGGTAGGCTGCCCTTCCGAGTCGTCTTGGTGGTGCCACCCCCGAAGCTGAACTGATTGGCCTTGATGTATCAGCACCATAGCACTCAATAGCCGTGGTAGAAGGAATTACTAATGAGCTATCTCCACCTCCCTGCACCGTAGTGCCCAGCAGTACCAGGGCCGCAACATGCACGCCGAGGCATGCCCGTTAGCATGGATAGTGCCAGGCTGCTGCTCGGATGGTACACCAGCTAAGCTAGATACCCTTGTACTTACCCTTGAAGGTACCTCTTGTTGCTGTGCCAGGTTAAAAGGTGCACTGCCAGCTGTACGCCAAGGCAGTGGACCTTCAAACGAGTTTGAGGAAATGAGATGAGCAAGTGTGTACCGCATATCACTTGGGCACCCCTGGGCTGTCGAACAGCCAGCTGTGCTTTTCACCAGCCAGCAACATGGAACTTGCATGTCGTGCAGCACACGTGCTTCCCTTGACCGAGCCACTGGATACCTGTGGCCAGTCTCACGTGCCGGCCGGTTGGCTAACGTGTGCACGTGGCGGATAACGCACTGGTGCGCTGCCCAGCTCCGCGCCACTGGTGCTGCTGCTGCCAAGCAGGTGGCAGCAGCAGCGCAACTAGACACACGCGAGGCGGTGGCAGAGGCAGTAGCTAAACAAGCAATGGGAGGCCCTGGCGGCACTGCTGGGACCAAACGGGGGCGCAGCCGCGCCGCTACTGCAAGTTGGGCGTCCCTGCCGCGTTTCCTTTGCTGCCTGTTTTGCCCCACGCCTTCACAGATTGCACCCCTGCCTGGTACGGTTTCTCACAGCAACACTCATCGCTCATGCCAACCTATGCTCCTCCAGCTCCCTGCCACAAACATGCCCCCCTGCACAAGCAGCGCACTGCGAAACCAGAGGCTACCTACTCGCGCCCCCATCCCCCGCCCGTGCCCGTGCCCTGCCCTGCCCCCGCCGCCACGTTGAGTGCCCGGTACCAAGAACAAAACAGCAGCCAGACCAAACAGCAGCCCACCTGCTCTTCTCCAGGCTACCGCAGGAAATGTTGGCTTGCCCCCTGCTGCGTCCTGCAATCTCTTCTCCCAGCGTTTGACGTTGTCTCCAACCACGTATGTGCCTTCCAGATCACGCCATCTCCAACCACGTACGTTCCTTCCAGATCAGATATCTGCAGGGCAGTGCACAGCGTGCTCAATTGGCATTCTCGGCACATCTGTGAGTTCCAGTGGACCTACGCAGTGCAGCCTCATGTCACAGGTGGATGCTTCCAGGCGCCTTACGTTGCGCAGGCAAAGCTCCGGGCGCAGGTGGTACATGCGGCACAATTTATAGCCTTCGTCGTCGAGGCAATCAACAATCAGGCGGTTGGCGGTGTTGTGCAACTGCCCCCTTTTCAGGCTGTACATGAGGTAAGGAAGGTAGGACTTCGCTGCGTGCCCATCCAGATTTGTCATAAGAGCCCAGCGGGGCTCTCCAGGCAGTGCGGTGTCGTGCAGTGCTTCTTTCAGAGTGAATTCGCGCTGGTGGCCCGGGGAACAGTTGCGCGGTGCACTCATCATGGGTGACTTTACCGCACGAAGTCCACTATAGTAACCAACAGTCAGCGACAGGAGCGCCGAGAGAAGTAGAAGTGGCAGTGTGGAGACAGTATGGGAGACACTGGTCCTAGTGTAGGCGCCTTCCACACCCAAACGTTATTGCACTGAAAATGACAATATTATTGCATTTCAGCCCTCCCCAGGGCTCCCCAATAATGTATAATGGCCAATAATGTCGTGTGCACACCAATAACGTACGTGGTACCATAGGCGCCCAGGCCCGCGATCACCGCCTGTGCTGACTCAGCGCACCCGCCGCCGCCCCTCCCAAGCCATTCCGCCGGCCTGTCGGGCACTCCATGTGCACTTTGTATGACAGTAAGAGCAGAAAAGCAGGTCGCCGGCGCGGTCTGGAGGGTGCCGGTGTGGATAATGTTATTGAGGTGTCGATAATGTTATGGAGGAGTAGCGTTATTCACTGAGCGATACAGCGTCGGGGAATCAACCTGGCACTTTTTTAGGCGATATTGCACCCGTTTGGCAAGCCATATCGGCGTGCCGGCGTGGCCGTCGCTTCCCAATATCGGTCGCCCGGAAGGCGTGTTTTCGGGCTCCGAATGAGTTCAAACGGTCTCTGAAAGCGGTTGGATTGCGGGAAACAAGCGGGGGAGAGCTGTCGGTCGCCACACGCGGAGGTGGCTTCCCGCGATGGGCCAAAACGTTGCGCCGGTGTTCCCATCCCGCTCTGTTTCATGCTTTTTAGTTCACAGGGAGGTGTTCGAACTGCTTGCGGACCGCGGGGAGACCAAAAGATCGCGAAAAGCGCCTGCCGTTTCGTTTCGGCACCGCCACGGCGAAATCGCTTGCCAACACACCGCTTGGCCACGCCGATTATCGCCTAAAAAGGTGCCAGGTTGATTCCCCGACGCTGTAATGTTATTGATTATCGCCTAAAAAAGTGCCAGGTTGATTCCCCGACGCTGTAATGTTATTGATTATCGCCTAAAAAAGTGCCAGGTTGATTCCCCGACGCTGTATTGCCCGCAGATCCTTACAACCACGGTGCATGCGACAAGTAAAGCCAAGCGAGTTTATCATGTGCCCCCCCCCCCCCCCCCCCGCCCCTGGAGAGGGGGATTTAGGGGCTTGAGGGGTGTTGCCACTGGCTGGCTCTTACCTACCACACATGCCAGGTGGCAGCGTGGGTGGTTTTTTGGCCTGCCCTACGAAGTAGGCGGGCCTTTGCATCCGCCCGAGAGCGGTGTTTGGGCCACCGAAGCACGCGCAGCAGACGCGGGGACGGGGAGGCCGATCGTCGTGCGTCCCGATGACAAGGCGGCTACGAGGGCCGCGAGTTCTTCGAAAACGGGGCCTTCTTAGCGTGAAAATGTTTTTCCGAGCTGTGCCTTGGAGTAAAACTTGCGCCTTTGGCCTGCCGAGGGTGGAATTACTGTGTTTCGTGGTTGCCTTGTCATTTTCCGACGTGTGCTGAGTCAGCTAGCTGCTGGGCGGCGGCAGATGTCGTCAGGCCGCGCGGCGGTTTCACTTCACCTGGATGCATGTGTGTGAGGCATGATGTTGCCCCACCCCACATCCCTCTGGGTGCGGATGCATGTGTATTCAGAGGAGGTGTGTGTCACCCCACCCGGCTACCCCCTCAATGCGTGCTGTGCGGTGCTGGGGGTGGGGGTGGGGCGACATCTGCTCAAACATCTGGAGCCACCGTTGGTTCTCTCCTTCCCCGCTGCTACTTCACTCCACAAAACCGCAAACGAAAAAAGGTCCTTCCCGTCGGGGCAGGGCAGGCCTACCCGCGCGTCAGCTCGAATTATAAACATTCGGCCCAGGCTTCCCTGCTATTGTCAGCAGCGGCCCAGTAGAGTGCAGGTGAGTTTGAGGCTAGTTGGGCAAGCCCACGATGCGTTAGGCCGGCTCTTGGACTCGAGCCAATGAAATGGCAGATAGCGACTGCTTTTACGCTTTCGAAAGCCGCGGGGTTCTTCACAGCGCCGCGGCCGCTTGCAGAAGGGCAGGGTTCTGGGGCAGGAATGTGCAGCCGCGGGGATTGCGCAGGATGGAGGGGCAGTGGGTTGCACCGGTGCCATGGCCAACATCACTCAACCTGCACAACAGTGGAAGGCTTAATACGAGCAAGGCAGCAGTGCCGGCTTCATGATCATGCAGGCGGTGCCAGCCAGTTAGTGTTTGGAGGATGGGCCTGGAGCATAGCTGTGATGGGACTTGCGAGCTGGCCACATCGAGTGAGGAGAAGGGACAGCCTGTCCGGAAAACTGGGGGCCGATATCCTATAGTTAGGTTGTGTTGAGCCAACGTCCAACGCTACCCAACTATGTTCAACAACACCACCGCTGGCCACCGCTGATTATACACCTGCTGGCCCACCAGCGGGCCAACGCCCCCGCTGCCTGCACGCACAGGCAGCACTCGTGGCGTACGCACATCCTCAGAACTGTTGCTTGCCCGTACACATGGCATAGCAGGGATGTGTGTTTCCAAGTGTGCTAGTGCTGAAGAGCACTGTTTGTTTGCCCGCCAATGGCAGCCAGATCTATCTAAGGGAGAGCCGTCTGATCACCACTTGTCTACTGGCCGCAGGGTTGGGAGGGGGAGGAGAGGGAGAGGGCAGGGAGGGGCAGGAAAGGGAGGGGAGGAGAGGGGGAGGGGGCGGGCACGCAGGGGGGAGAGGGCACCTGGGTGCCAACAGGACCCACTTGGCCACCCAAATCACATCCGAGCGGCCGACGGCAGCGGCAGTGGCCATGGCAAGCCACCGTCGGAGCCCCAAGGTGGCGGCAGTGGTGAAGGCAAGCCGCCGCCCGAGCCCCAAGGTGGCGGCAGGGTGGAGGCAAGCCGCTGCCTGGGGCCCCAAGGCGGAGGCAGTGGTGATGGCAAGCCGCTGCCCGGCCCCAAGGCGGCGACAGTGCGCTGCGCGGCAGCAGCGGTAACGGGAAGATCAAATTGCCGCTCAGCCGGGTTTCAAAGGCCTCAGGCCAGGCCCCAGGGCGGCTTGCCACACTGCCGCCGCCACCCACATGGCGGAGCTAGGAAGGCTACCGCCTGGCGCGCACCTGCTGCCTATTGCAGAACGGCTCAGGCAGTGTAATGCTACTTGAGGAGGGCCCAGCAACTAAGAACACTCCGCAACAACCGCGCGACCCACCTGTCGCCCTCGCAAAGCCGCTCAGAAGCCGCTGGAAGCAGAAGCATTTCATCGCGGTTACACAACGGCGATCTAAGCGGGGCCGGCCGGCGTGGGAATGCGGAGGCATCAGGCGGAGGTTTGAATAGGTCTGGGCACAGCACGCTTGACAGGCTCGCATGCAAGCCATCCAGGCACGTCTCCGACCGTTTATGCTGACCTAGATCGACCTTTCACAGTTAAGAAAAAGATCACATCGGGGGCACGGGCTGAAATTGCCGTTTGCCCGGCTCCGCAACCAACAGGTGTGCCGTCACTACTTTGCACGTGTGTACCCGGTGCGCTGGTGTCCACAGCAAGATGTATACAGCAAGGTGTACACAGCAAGCCAGGGTCTGCAGTTGGTTGACCTTACAGGAAGGTGTGCAGGCCCCAGGTGCACAGCTGTGCAATGTGGTGGGCAAAGACATCTTGGTCTGCTAGTGGCCAGCGGTAGCGGGGCTGGCGGAGGGAAACAGAGGTACTGGGGAGGAGTCTTTGTGTGCTTGGGGGCGATGGTCAGGAACCAGCATGTTCAGGCAGGGCAGTGCCCACACGTACAGTCAACAGAAGTTGAGGGGGCATTGGTTGAACACTGGCGTTGCCCACCGCTGCCGCCAACACGGCTACCCAACGTCGGAAGACCATTGGTCACCTGTCAGGAATGGGGCACTACTCACTAACGTTGAGATATCCCCCCTCATTTTCCGGAGGCAAGCAACAGCAACGGAAAACAAACCTGCACCAATAGGGCAGAGGGGCAGGAACAACAACAACAACAACAACAGCAAAAGGTTGATGTGGGACCTCCTGTGCCACTTATACAGCCCTCCCACTCCAACACCACTTGCATAAACCGTCCGTGTCAAACGCCGCGTCTTGCCATCCAGGCTGAATGCCAGCACCCTGGCCCCACCCCATCCCACCAGTGGTCAGCACCCTACCCACCCGCCTGTGTGCATCAGGTGCGTCTTCTCAAGGTAGATGGTGGACTCCGCATGAGGCAGTGGGAGCAACCAAATCCCTGCAGTGGGCTTTGAGAAAGAAACAGGGCTGAAAATGGTTTGTTTTAGCCATAACTGCCGCTGCCGCCGGTGCCGCCAGCGCTCAGCGGGCTAACGGGTGGGGGTCGGGCCCCTTGGTGAGCTACCACGGCCCAAGCGAGAGAATTGCTCCCCTCTCTCCCAGAGGTCTCTGGGGGTGTAAAGAACAAGTGTGCAAAAGGGCATCAATTCTCTCAGTTAGGCCAAGGGTCATAGGCTCGGCCACCAAATCAGCACCCAGCAGTAGTGTGCACGTGTCACCCCTCTGCGTGTTGCTCTATCCGGGGGCCGCCTTGAAGGGAGTCCACAGGAGCACGCGGAGGTATTAGAAGCATTTCTAGGGCAGCGGAGAGCGCTAGTACCCTACCATATATCCAGAGTTTCTTTTGGTGGAAACCTGGGTTTCTTGGGGTACCCTGGCAAAAGTTGGGGAAACTGCAGGTTTCTTGAGGTTTCTTATGGAAACTGCCCAGATACAGGAATTCAGTTCTGATGTCTGGAGGCAGATGTGCGGCGGCGGGGAGGGGGCGATCAGTTCTGATGTCTGGAGGCAGATGTGCGGCGGCGGGGAGGGGGCGAGAAGATGGTGCGAGTAGGCACAAGCGGCAGCAGCGGGGAGGGCAAAAACAGCAGAGCAGGGAGACACAACTGGCGGCGACAGGTGGGTGCAATACCAAAAAGGGTGGGGCAGGCAGGACGGGCGCTGCGAGAAAAGGGCGGCGCGCTGGCGCATGTGGCGAGGCAAGGTTGACTAGTCAAAGGTCGGAAGGCAGGTTTTCGTGCAGCAGGTGCTCGGGGGTCCCGTGTGAAATCTTTGTCTTGAAATGGACGTGCCGCCACTGGGGCTGGCCAGGGATGCCGGTGAGCCATACCTGCGAGGGACCGGCATGTGCCGCAGGGGGCTGCTAACCACTCAACATCATGCCTTCTGCCAAACCATGCTTGCCTTAGAAATGAGCTGGCACCTTGAACTTTGAACTTTGGAAACAACAGCCAGTGTGCACTGCGTACTAGTAGAAGGCCCCTGGCGATGCAATTATCCTGGACCCTTTTTTCGATTTTTCGAGGCAACTGACTGCAACATATGCACCTGCCATTGAGTCCCAGGCAGGCCCACTGAACCGTTAATCTGACATCTGGGGCCGCGATGTGGTCCAGCTTGCCAGGCCAGGTGGGTTTGGTGCGCTGACGGGGCGTGCGCTGCGGGAGCGGCGGGAGCGGCGGCGCAGCGGTGGTCCAGTGTGCACCGCTTTCAATACTGAGCTCTCTGTGCTCTGCACATCCTGTGTCTTAGGCAACCCTCAGTTCACTCTGGGGCCTCGACACCGAGCGCTCCACCTAAGCGCGATACCGACCTTACGCACGCTTCGTTTGAGCATCGGTGAGCAAGCGCTGCGTGGAGACGCAGTAAGCCCTGTTGACGACTGTCGAACCTCCACGCGCGCCGGAACTGCACTGGGCGTTTTGTATGTTGTAGAGAGCGCTCAAAGTTGGTCGGCGCTGCGTGCTGGTGTCGACGGCGGCTTTGCGGGCCACTAGCTGCTCTATGCTAGCACCAGCCCTGCTCCGCTCAGCCGCCCGCCCGCTGCCCGCCACGGCACCGACCCTAGGCACCGCCTGGCCAGCCAGACCTTTGTGACTCTCAGCAGACTGCTGCTGTGTGGCTTGCGTTGTTCTTACTTGCAGGCACGTGACCTGCGCTCTGGCCTAGAGTGCTCCTGCATCCCCACTGCCTTTTGACAACCTGCGACGGATGAGAAGATGAGCCAGCGCAAGCCGCTGGTCTCCCTACTGGGCTTTGCTTTCAACCAGGACGCCGGCTGCTTCTCCGCTGGCACACAGCATGGGTTCCGGGTCTACAACTGCGAGCCCTACAAGGAGCAGGTGTGTGCGCTTGATGATCAAGAGGTGGCAGCCGCATACTAAAAAGGGCCAGTATTTGCCTGGCCCTGCCTGGCCACTTGCTGGTCTGTGCACTGCAGCCACACAGAGCTCCCCAACCCCCCAACTGTACCCTGCAGTTTCGACGGGAGTTTGATAATGGGGGCATCGCCATTGTGGAGATGCTATTCCGCTGGTGAGAGCGCCGGATTGTTTGGGTGTGGGCTGCGGTGCCCACTCAGGTGATCAGGCGATGCAGCGGGAGTTCAGGGGTCTGCTACGAGGTACGTGCGCATCGCAGGTTCAGTGGACTTGGTAGGTACGCGCAAAGGCGTACGCAGCCGGCCCAATGCAACCAAGTGGCACCGTCAACTTGCCAGCTGCCTGGATGCCCCCAAACGCCTGTGCTGCCACTTCCCACATACAGGGTCAACACCCGAACACTCCACCATGTTTGTATTTGTGGAAACACACTTCATTCTGTGTCTATGCACCTCCCGCAGCAACATTCTGGCGCTGGTGGGCGGCGGCACGTCACCCAAGTACCCCCCAAACAAAGGTGATGGCATGACTGGATGACGAGTGTGTGGGCTGCCTGAGCGGCACTACGCAGCCTGCCGAGCTTGCACATACTGGCCCGACTGGTATCTTGGGTGTGCAGCAGAGTTAAGCCAAGTACCACCAGCAGGAAGCCTCGGCACAGTGATACGCTCCCAGCAAACGTTGTGTTTGGCCACTTCGCCTCACCACGCGCAGCAGTGAATAGTGTCTGCATGTTTCGGAATCCTTTGGTTCACGTGCAGTGATGATCTGGGACGACCACCAGGGACGTGCGATTGGCGAGCTGTCCTTCCGCAACAGCGTAAGCTGCTATATGAGGCCCACCCCTGGCCGAGGCCCCATGCTCCCTGCCCCCGTTTCCGCTTTGCCCCCGTGCTGCTTGCTCACCTCCCAGGGCCCCATAGCCTGCAATCTCCGCTGCTTTCGCTGTGCCTCACTCCTCCCAAGCACCCCGCTGCCGCTGCTCCTCGTTCCCTCACTCTCATGCTTCACATTCCTATGATGTCGCGTCATCACTGCTCCTGCGCCTGCCCCGGGCTGCAGGTGCGGGCGGTGCGGCTGCGCAAGGACCGCATCGCTGTGGCGCTAGAGCACAAGGTGCTGGTCTACAACTTTGCCGACCTCCGCCTGCTGCACGCCATTGAGACGCTCTCAAACCCGGCGGGCCTGCTGGCGCTGTCGCCAAGTGCTGACTCAGCAGTGCTGGCCTGCCCTGGACTGAACGCCGGTCAGGTATGCGAGGATGTGCAGTTTGAAGGGCAATGATATCCAGAAATAAACACCAGTGCTGGCTCATCTCAGTGCTGGCCTGCCCGATGGAACCCCGGCCAGTTGTGTGGGTGAGGATGGAAAGGGGGGTTCCTGGCTGGAAGGGGGGGGTGCCAGGCTGCACCATCTCCCTTCCCGCCATAACCCACACCCGTGTCTTTTTGTGCTGCCTGTACTGCCTCGTACCTGCTGCACAGGTGCGGGTGGAGCTGTACGACACGCGCCGCACCAAGTTCATCACAGCTCACAACTCCTCGCTGTCGGCGCTCACGCTGAGCAGCAACGGCAAGCTGCTGGCCACCTCGAGCGAGAAGGGGACGCTGGTGAGGGGGCGGAACAGCAAACCTGACGGGCCTGCTCTGGGGTATTGTACAGAGATGTGCAGCGCAAGAGGTTCAGGAGGGGCCTCCCAGGCCAGCCATGCATGCCGTGGTCGTTGTTTGGGATGCTTTGACAGCATGCATGGGGGCCCGCACCGTCGCTTGGCCTGTCTGCTGCGCTTTGCCTGCTGCCGGGGCCGAGTCGGTGTGATGAACCGTCAGCAGCAAAGCCCCTGCGGCCTGCCCTGCGCTCTGCCCTACCCTGATCGGGGCTCTTTTGTACATCAATAACCTTGCCATTGGTTCGCTTGAACATCCATGGCAGGTGCGCATCTTCTCAACAGCGGATGGCACCAAGCTGCGGGAGCTGCGCCGGGGCTCCGACCCCGCTGTCGTGTACTCCCTGGCTTTCAGCCGTGGCGACCAGCCAGCGTGGGTGGCAGTGACCAGTGACAAAGGCACCGCACACGTGTTCAGTCTGTCGGCCAGCAAGCAGCAGCAGCAGCAGGGGGGAGGAGGGGGAGGAGGAGGAGGAGGGAACGGCAGTAGGAGCGGCAGCGGCGTTGGCGGAGCAGGGCTACAGCGAGTCAGCAGCGGCACGGAGGGCGAGAGCTCCCCCACCCGAGGCAACCCGCTGTCGGCGCTGTCGTTTGTCAGTGTGAGTTGCATAAGCACCTCCACACGTGGGCCTTGCCGCTGCGGGAAGGGGGGTTGCAGGGGTAGTGTTCTTTCGTGTCACAGCTGCCCATGGAGTGCCAAAATGTTGGTATAGAAAGCACAGTCCTGATGGGAGGGCCCTGCTTGCTTCGTCCCCTCCCAGGTCATGCTTTTTCCTCTGACGCGCCGCTGCCCGCAGCCCTGCCTGCTCAATGGGTGCCGCCAACTTCTCCTCTCCTCTGCTGTGTCATGTCCTCCCTCAGTGGAAAGAATCCTGTCCCTTTGCCCTCCTTGTCCGCAGTCCTACCTCCCCGTGGGCTCCTCCTACTTCAGCTCTGAGCGCTCCTTTGCCCAGCTGCGCCTGCCCGACTCGCATCGGGCGCTGGTAGGGTTTGGTAAAGAGCCCACCACGCTGCTGGTGGTGTCTGCCACTGGGGGCTTCTACAAGGCGCGGTTTGACCCGGAGCGGGGTGGCACCTGCGAGCAGCAGTCGTTTGTGCAGTTTCTAGACGACGGCTGTTGAGGGCATGCATCCGGTTTCAGTACACCCCGGGCCACCACCTGACCTACCTGATTCTGTATCTTTGGCTGTACCACACTCCTGTACCAAGTTTCCCTTTGCTTTCACAAACCTGTAAACGTGTACTTCTTGACATGGCAACATGAGTGGAGCGCAAGCCCAGGGCATGACGCCTCCCATCTGGGCACCTCGTCCAGCAATCCCCTCGTGCCGCAGGTGCTTGCAGCAGCAATGCAGCCGCGCCCAACAACTGCACAGCGCAACTTCACGCACGAATCAAAGCAGACAGGTGGGACGGGTGAGGCGGCAGACCTGTTGAGAGCAAAACCATCCCCCATCTGGCATCAACATGCTCTGTCGCTGGTGTGCTGCAGCATGCCTTGGCAAAGGAGAGCTTGGTCACAAGTGCTTCACATGACTGTGCAAACATGCCACGAGGCTGTGGCTTCTGTAGCAGGAGGAATGCCTGAAACAGTGTGGCTGAGCACCTGCTTTAAGCACTGCCCCATGCGTGTCGTGCAATGGGTGGGTGGGCCAAGGCGGCCCTGCTCCCCGCTGTACCATCCTATCGTATGGCACTCTGTACCGGTGCCTTCGTCCTGAAGTGTACCGCTGACAGGGTGCCCCCGTGCGCTGCAGAGCCCTAGAGAGATCCTCGGGGTACTGGCAATGTCAACGGGCTGCACACGCAAACGCCAGGCTTGTCTTGGCCTCGCACAAATGCTGTGTGCAACCCATGTTCGTGAAAGGTTGACGGGACTTGTTCGGGTGTGAGATTTAACATCGCCTCTGACTAAGGCAGAGTGGAGCACCTTCCTCAATATGAAGAGGAAGAGGAAGCAGGAGCACACAACCGGGAATGCCTTTGATGGGGGCGCGCCTGAAGTTGCCCTACCTGCCGCGGCATCACATGAGCATGCCTGTCCATGCTGTCTCTTGATTGTGCTTGACTACAAAGTGACATTGTCCGTTGCTTCCGTCCTGGACTAAGTAGTTGAAGTAAGTAAATATCACCAACCTCACCAGAACAAGAAGAATCTTACCTTAGCTTGAAGAGGGCTGCCAACGTGTCACAGTTGAATCGCGCGCTCCGTTTCGGAGAGTTCTCTGCACGATCGGCCCTCGAAAGCAGCAGTGGCTCGTCGAACAGCGCCCACGCCCAGCAAAGAGGAGGGGCAACAGCCATCATGGCGACGTTCACAGCGCTGCCTAGCCGGCCTCTGGCCGTCCGGGCGGCCTCCCTGCGGCCGAGCGTCACCATCGCAGCTCGCTCAAGCGGTCTGCATGGCCTGCACGCCCCTGTGAAGCGCGCCACCATGGCGGTGCCAAAGCCCCAGCGCATCGTCACGGCGCAGGCTGCCGCGACACCTCCTGCTGCCCCAGCTCCTGCGCAAGGTGGGTTTTCGTGCCGCGGGCGGCCGTTTGCGTGCTCCGCCCAAGGAACCCCGCCGTCGGCAGCGCCGGGTGCGCCGCCAAGCCCTACCTGCGCTCAGGCCCGTTGGAATTGGAAACTTACTTTTATACGTGTCAGTAGCCTTCCAGTGAGCCGTCAGATATATATGCATGATCTCCCCCTCATCTCCTGCCTGCATTCCTGCACGCTGCAGGCATCAAGTGGGGCGCCGACCTGAAGAAGCTAGGTACGCTCCATGGCCATTTGTGTGCACTGCCGGGGAGCTCCGTTTGCCGACAGCACCACGAGCGCAGCTGCAAGCCCTGTCTGCGCTCTGCACAACCCTTTAGTTGTCCCAATCGTGCCCTGAATGCCCTCTGTCTGCACCCGCGCCCACCTCGCAGGCATCTGCGTGGGCCTAGGCACGGCGCTGTGGTTTGTGCCGCCCCCCGCGGGCGTCACGCTGCCCGCCTGGCACCTGCTGTCCATCTTCCTGGCCACCATTGCCGGCATCATCACCACGCCGCTGCCTCTGGGTGCCGTCGCCATGCTGGGCCTGGGTGTCAGCATGATGACCGGCACCCTCACCTTTGCTGCCGCATTCTCCGCCTTTGCCAACGAGATCCCCTGGCTCATCGCCATCGCCTTCTGGCTGTCTGGCGGCTTCATCCGGTCCGGCCTGGGTGCCCGTATCGCCTACAGCATTGTGTCCCTGTTTGGGAAGACCACGCTGGGCCTGACCTACTCGCTGGTGGCGGCGGAGGCGCTGCTGGCACCGGCCATCCCCTCTGTGGCCGCCCGCGCTGGCGGCCTCTTCCTGCCCCTGGCCAAGGCGCTGTGCCTCGCGTGCGGTGAGTGTCAGTGTGGGGGTGAGGACGCGTGGGCGGGTATGCTGGGGATGAGCTGCATGGACTGCATGCTGTGCGGCGGTGCTTCTTGGCATGAGTGCCACGGCTTGAGCTACGCACGCTTGTGTTTGGCTGCCCAGAAGTGGGAGCGTGGAGCTTGCCGCTGCTGCTGCTGTCCCTTTTCTTGCGCCGCTGTCCTACCACTGCATCCAGCCAGCCTCCAACCACGCCGACAGCACCGAGCACAAGATGGTCTCTTGACCTGCTTCCCTACTTCACCTCAGCCCCCCGTGTCTTTCACGTTTTGTAGGCTCCGACCCCGCCAACGGCACTGAGCGCAAGATGGGCTCCTTCCTCATGATGACCTGCTTCCTCTGCACCACCATCTCCTCCGGCATGTTCATCACCGCCATGGCAGCCAACCCGCTGGCTGTCAACCTGGCAACCGAGGCGCTGGGGTACACCATCTCCTGGGGTGCGTGGGGATCGATCCCGGGTTGCAGGGGCACTGTGAACAAAGGAGCGGTCCTGAGTGGCTGCGCTGAGAAGAAAGCCGTGCTCTGAGATCTTGCTGATTGAGCAATGAGGGCTGCGCTCTGACACCTTTGTTGTGCACTGTGCACAGCCCCTCACGCTCCACGCCTGCGCTGCGTGCGCCTGCCATGCGTGCAGGCACCTGGGCCAAGGCTGGCCTGGTGCCCGGACTGGTCTGCCTGCTGCTGACCCCCGCCCTGATGTACGTGCTGTACCCCCCGGAGGTCAAGGACACCCCTGATGCTCCCGCCAAGGTGCGCGCTTGAACGGCACCAAAAGAGGGCGTGTGCGCATGCATGTGCGATGCTAGTGTGGGGCCCTGGTGTGTGTGGGGGGGAAGGGGGGGGCTTCTGTGTTGTGCGCTGCTGAGGTTGCAGACACACTTGATGCTCAACAGGCTGCCTCTTGCTGCTTTCTCGCTCTTTCTGTCATACTTTGCTTCCGCCCTGGCATCTTGCCGGGCAGGCCACAGAAGTGCTGGCCAAGCTGGGCCCATGAGCATACCCTTCTCTCCACTTCACATGCCCTGCATGTTTGTTGCTCACGTTCTTTCTTCCTCCGTCGTGCTTGCAGGCCAAGGAGGAGCTGGCCAAGCTGGGGCCCATGAGCACTGACGAGAAGCTGACGGCCTTTGCCTTTGCCATCACCGTGGGCCTGTGGATCTTTGGCGGCGCGGTGGGCGTCAACGCCGTGGCGGCAGCCCTCACCGGCCTGTCCATCCTGCTCGTCACCGGTGCGAGCAATGGCTTTGCTGCTCTTGCTGGCAGCCGATGTGGCACCGCAGCGAGCGGCACGCCGCCGTGCTGTTGAGCCGTTGAGCCGTGCACAGGCTGCTTGCTGCCAGTGCAATTGCAGCCCGAGTGCTCAACTGCTGCTCCCCCTTGCTCTGCCCGAATTCCTCACACCTGCATGGCCCCCGCAGGCGTGGTGAGCTGGAAGCAGTGCCTGAGCGACAACCAGGCGTGGGACACGCTCACCTGGTTTGCGGCCCTCATCGCCATGGCCTCGTACCTCAACAAGTACGGCTTCATCACCTGGTTCTCTGACAAGGTGAGAACGGGGTGGGGTGGGGCAGCGTGTGAAGTGTCAGCAACTGCTGTGCACAACAGCAACAGTTTGTGAGGAGGGCGTGCCTTGTAGCTGTGGCACTACTGAGAGGCAAGAGGCTAGCCCTGTACTGGACACGCACTGGCACCCACAGTGCTGTTTGACAGCGATGTTGGCCAGGCTAAGCGTGCAAGTGGCTGAGCTTGCTGTGGTGCCACGCTGCAGGTGGTGGGCATGGTGGGCGGGCTGGGGCTGAGCTGGCAGGCAACCTTTGGCATCATCCTCACCCTCTACTTCTACTCCCACTACTTCTTTGCCTCGGGTGAGTGCAATCCGCTGCCACACGGACTTGATAAAGTAACGACTGGATAAAATTTGCAAATGCGCTGCTGCACCAGGGGCTAGGGGCTGGACTGCCGCATGCAGTGTGCGCTCTCGCTTGCCTCTCCCCGCTCGTCACCAGCGTTTCCCGCTCTCTCCTACTCATCCATCCCCTTGCAGGCGCCGCCCACATCGGCGCCATGTACACCGCCTTCCTGTCGGTGGCCCTGGCCTGCGGCACCCCCGGCCTCATGGCGGCGCTGGCCCTGGGTGCGTGCCGAGGAGTTGATGACAAATACGTGCCGCTGCATTTGCTTGTGTGCGGTTCGTTCGAGTGTCGCTCATGTGGCACCACCTGGCGGCGCTCTCCGGTGCCGGTATCCTTTCTACATGTATTTAAAGTTGATGTGTCTTAATTTTGCAGGCCAGCTGTCCAACGTGATGGGCTGCCTCACCACCTACGGCATCGGCTCCGCCCCGCCCTTCTACGGCACCGGATACGTGCCCCAGGTGCGGAGCGCCGCTGGTCATGCTGCGTGCGCACGGCGAACGCATGGCTTACAGACACAGGCCTGCAATACCCTTTTCCATGCTGGTGTACTTCGTGCTGCGCTGCACATGATTGTCGTCACAAAGACAAGTGGCCAAGGCAGCCTTGGCCCACCTCTTGCCACGGCCGAACGTGCCTCCTTTTTTCTTTCGTTCGTTTCCATGACCCTGCAGGCCAAGTGGTACCAGCTGGGAGCGATCTTTTCAGTCCTGTGAGCAGCTGCGAAAGCAGCGGGAGTGTTGCCGTGTGTTGGCTGGCTGCAGCCACAATGTCATGCTGTGGCTGGGAGCAGATGCGGCGGCACGCAGCAGCTGGGCCGCTGCCACTCAGTGTCCAATGCCTGCAAGGCTGCTTTCAACTTTGCTGCTGTTGTGCTTTGCTTGCTGCTATGTATATAGCATGTGGTTGCGCTATGTTGTCCTGTGCATTTGAGCTGCGCTATGCAGCCTGTCAATCGCCTTGCCCGCTCACCCCCTACCTCGCCCGACCCTGTGCGCAGGTATTTGGCGGTCTGGATCTTCATTGGCGGTGCCTGGTGGAAGGCCATTGGCATCTTCTAAACAGCTGCTGCCATCGCGTTAGTGGTGATCAAGTTCAACCACACCTGCTGGTAGACGATCTGCATCAAACGAACAAACAAATGCCTCCTGCCAAGTGACACATTCGGGGCGGTAGCGGCGACGTTAGCCGTGGCGGTCGGTCGGCCATGCTGCCATCGCTGTTCTGAGCTGTTGCTGCATTACATTTTCATGGTCCAACTCTGATCTTATGTCCTGTCCCCCCACTGCTCCTGTGTCCATCCATGCTCTGCTGTCGGCAAAATGCTTACATGTGAACTGACCATCCGCACACAACACAGCACAATGCACAAGCGTGTCGGCAGCCTCTCATGCCTGTGCAATGTCAGCACGCAGCATGAAAGAAAGGTCAGGCAGCCGTGCCTGCAGCGCCTCTGCTGGGCTTGGGGCAGCAGGGGGCTCGATTGCTGCAGCTGCCCCTGCTGGCGCTGTGGCTGCTGCAGCTGGCAGAGGGTCAGCAGGGGGCTCAGCCTCCGCAAAGTCCGTAAAGTCATCCTCTTCCTCTTCTTCTTCTGCGGCCTGGATCTGGCCCTCGCCTCCCCAGCCGCTCTCTAGCGCTGCCTGGCCCTCGCGCCCCCAGCCGCTCTGCATGGGTGCCAAGGCCCCGCTGCCGCCACCAAGCACGACGCCATCCGCTCCCACCGCGCCTCCACTGTCCTCACAGGGCTGCTGCAGCTGCTGCGGCTGCTGTGCTGGCGCTGGTGGCCAGTCCGCCACCACCAGAACCGCTGGCGCCAGGTCTGAGCCGGCAAAGGGGTCGATGATTGCGGGTGATGGTGCTGCTGCTGGAGGCGGAGGCAGCGGCGGGGCGGCAGTGAAGTCTGCAAAGCCACCATCGTCCCAGCCAGGAGCTGCCTCGGATGCGGCAGGGATTGGCTCGGCCGGGAAGGCGGCAAAGCTGCCACCGGTGCCTGCAGCCGCCGTCGTAGCTGCAGCTGTTGGCGCTGCAGGGAAGTCGGCAAAGCTGTGGCCGGCGTCGTCCCAGCCGGCGCCAAACGGTACTGTGGATGGGGCGACCGGGGCAGCAGCACCCGAGCTAGCTACTACTGCTGTTGCAGCAGCAGCGGCAGATGCTGCCGGCACCTCAGCCGCCACATCAGCGCTGTGCTGCTCTGCTGGCACCGCTGCTGCAAAATCCGCACCCCAGTCGTCATGCTGCACCACTGCTGAGGGCTGCAACTGTGGCTGTGGCTGAAGTGGCCCGCTGCCCGCTGCAGCTGCATTGGCCGTGGCTACAGGAGCACCCGCCTGCTGCTGCTGCTGCTGCTTCTTGGCATCCAAGTGTGACAGCCCTGCTTGGTGCCCGCCGTGCGGGCCAACCAGCTCAGGACTGGCCGGGCTGGCCTTGCGGGCAACAGGCGGTGCAGCTGGAAACGCGCGGTCACTGCTGCTTGGTGGTGTCTGCATTAGAATAAAGCAGTGGTGGCTTGAGTGTTCCCAGCAGGCACTCACATGTGTCACCCACGCTCATCCCAATATGCGATGCCTGTGCCGCCGTCTGCGCAGGCGCCCGCTTGCCCCCTGGGCCAGCACTCCATGCAGGCATACAGACCAACCTACACCGGCTGCTGCCCTCACACACCTGTCGAGCTGGGCCTCTGCTTGCCTGGCTTGCAACGCCTGGGCTGCTGCGCTGGCTGGCAACCAGGCCCTGCACAAGACAAAAAGGGCATGCGCATAAGGAGAGAGGCAGCATGCAGGGACATTGCAAGCATGCACATCAGTAGTGAGGCAAAGCAACTATGCCGGCAGGTTGCCAAACAATGGATCAGCTGCTCACGTACGGCGCCCCTCCCCCCTCGTCCCACCCCCACCACCAGACCCAGTGCACCTTCTTCAGGGCAACACTCACCATGCGGGCAAGTAGCCTGGATTCTAAGCTAGAGCTGTGCCATGCAACCGTCGGTGCGGTGCTGCCTGCCGCTGCTGCAGGTGCCGATGCAGCCAGCTTGGGAAACTGTGTTGCCAGATCACGAGCAGTGGGCAGCATGGCAGCCAGGCCTCCCTCGCTGCTGCTGCTGCCACCCCCGCTGCCCAGCTGCGCCGGCAGCAGCAGCCCCCGAAGCAGCGAGGCTGCTGCGGACCTGAAAGCACCGGGAGGCAGCTCAAGGAGGGATCTGCTGCTATCAGCGCTGCTGCTTGGCAATGCCTCTCTGCTGCTGGCATCTGCTGCCACCAATGGCGGGGCTGCCTCTGGCATTGGTGCCGCTGCTGCTACTTCTGCTGCCTCTGAGAATGCCTCGAACTCGTCCTCGCTGTCGCTTGTGGAGGCAGTGACTGCTGACGGCATTGCTGCATTTGCCGGCAAGCCCGGCGCCGGCGCCGCCGCTTCTGCTGCCTCTGAGAATGCCTCAAACTCGTCGCCGCTGTCGGTGGTGGAGGCAGTGACTGCTGACGACGAGGGCAATGCTGTATCCAAAGGCAGGCCCGCCACCGGCGCTGCCGCTTCTGCTGCCTCTGAGAATGCCTGGAAACCGTCTTCGCTGTCGCTGGCGGAGGTATTGACTTCGGCCGCTGCCGGCAAGGCCATCCCCAGCGTCACCCCTGCTGCCAGCGGTGAAGCTGCCTCTGGCTCCGCCGCTGCTGCGGCCACAAGCGAGGCCGCCGCCACTTCTGCCACCTCTGAGAATGCCTGGCACTCGTCCTCGCTGGCACTGGCGGAGGCAGCGACTGCTGCCAGCATTGGTGAGGCTGCCTCTGGCTCTGCCACTGCTGCACATGGCGATGCCGCCTCTGCCTCCACCACTGCTGCCGCTGATGGGGCTGCGGCCATGGCCGCCTCTGCTGCTACCTCAGAGAAAGGCTGGAAGTCGTCCTCACTGGTGCTGGTCGAAGCAGTGCTTGCCAGCGGCAAGGGTGGGGCTGCCCATGGTTCCGCTGCTGCTGTTGCTGCCGCTGCTGGCTCTTCTGCTGCTGCTGTTGCTGCCGCTGCTGGCACTTCTGCTGCTGCTGCTGCTGCCGCTGCTGGCTCTTCTGCTGCTGCTGCTGCTGTCGCTGCTGGCTCTTCTGCTGCTGCTGCTGCTGCTGGCTGCCCTGGGGCTGTTGCTGCTGCTGCTGGCTCTTCTGCTGCTGCCACTGGCAAGGCCTCTTCCTGCACCATCTCTGCCGCTTCGTGTACCACCGTAACTGGCAGGGTCTCTGCTGCTACCTCTGAGAAAGGCTGAAACTCGTCCTCGCCGTCGCTGAGAGAAGCAGCGACTGACACGGGCAAGGGTGGTGCTGCCCAAGTTTCTGCTGCTGCTGCTGCTGCCGTTGGCGCGCCTGTTTCAAGCTCTGTCGCTGCCGCTGCCTCTGGCACTATCGCCGCCGGCCCAATCGCTGCTGCCTTTGAAAACAGCTGGAACTCGTCCTCGCTGCAGCTGGCAGAGGCAGTGATTGCCGCCTGGATGGGCACAGCCACCACTGCAGCTTCATTGGAAGCTTCAAGCTGAGGAGCGCTCCCAAATGCACCAAAGCCGTCCTCGCTGCAGTTGCTGGTTGCCGGCACATCAGCAGGTTCCCCTGCTACAGCGGCGGCAGTGGCTGCTCCTGCTGCGCCCTCACCGCCGCTGCCGCCGCTCACACTGTTGCCTGGAACATCAGCCGCTGCCTGCCGCTCTGCATTTTCAAATCCATCTACTGTGTGCATCTCCGTCTGCACACCACAATTGGCCCGAACAAAGTGGAACAGTTCATGGAACAGAGGTATGGCGTCGCAAGGGGCGGGAGCGCTGGCGGCAGCGGTGAGCTCTGCTGCCAGAGCAACTCGCTGGGGCGCATAGGCCTGCGAATCAGGATCAACGTGCTCCCTGCTTTCCCGTCGTCTGGCAAAGAGCAGGGCAGGCCCGCGGGTGAAGGCCTGGCTTGGCTTGCCAGTTTCGTGGCTCGCGATCGAGCTGGTGACAGCTGAAAAGCTGACTAGTGATCGCCGCACCTCTTCCTCCAAGTCTTCCCCAGCGCGCTGCCCTGCAGCCTCCCCGCTCTCCATGTCCCTCGATATTGCCTTGCCAAAGGCGCGCTCAATGCCAAAACGTATTTTCTGTACGTTCTTAAAATAACAGCGTGGCCTGCAAGAAGTGAGGCCATCGGGCGGTGGCACGCTGGCAGCCCGCTGGCGGCGCCTGGCCAGGTGCTGCTCACAAACGAGGTACGCGGGCGGCTTGCAGCAGCAGTGTGGTGCAGGGGAGGCTTGCATCGCAACCAGGATGAACTTTATAGTGCAAGTAAAGCGCAACCTGAAGGCGCGCAGCCAGGCCAACTCGCACGCTGGGGACAGTGCCGGACTTGGGCACGGCCAACTGCAGCAGTCGAGCAGTCTTGTCACAACGTGCTCTCGCTTGGATGTTGCGTCCATTCAATCCTTCCCATCTTTAAGTGGGGCTTGCTTACGTACTCAATCATATCCAGCCGTCTCGACTCGTACAGCACCGGCGTCCGGCTGGCAGTGGCAGCGGCCGCGCCGCCGCCGGTGCTGCCAAGTAGGCAGCCAAGTTTGGCAGCCGTCTGAGAGGCGCATTTGTTGGGTCATTTCTGGCATAAAGATTCACTTCAAATGCCGTGCTGAAGGGCAGCTGCGTGTGCGCGCGGAATGAAATCGCTCTGCTCCATCCCGGCGCCTGGCGCAACTTGGCATTGATCCGTAGCATTCATTGACGCCATCCGAGCCCTCGAGGCACAGACTGAAGCCTCTTAGCCGCGGTGGCGTGGCGGAGGTGAGCGCCAGACGTGCTGGCAGCGAGATTTCTATGTTCTGGCCTTCGTGGTTGTTTTCAGAGGGTAGCATGTTGTGTCGAAACAGCCATGGATGGCCTATGGCCGTCCTAACTTGATCGCCGCGCCGGCCCGTTCTTTGCGCCTGAGCAGCCCACACCCTGGCCGATCGTTGGCTGCACGTGCCGGGGATCTTCCGAAAGTGGGAAATCAGCATCCAGTTGCATTCATCCTGCCACTGCCCTTGGCGCCGCTGCCGCCGCCCGTCTGCCGCCGCTCCTGCCCTGCCACCGCCTGTGGCTGCCACCTGCCGTCCTTTGCAAAGCGCGGTGATCAGCGTGGCTTGGCGTTTCGGTTGGAGGGGTGTGAAGGCAACATTGAGGTTTGGGCAGCAGGCTCGCTGCCTGTTTTTATGTTTCGACATTGTACCAACCACACTTGATCTCCGCAGGGCGATGGAGGAGGAGCAACCGGCCCCGCTTGTGGGGTTCCTCTTTGGCAATGTGAACGAGAAGGGTAGCGTGGAAGCTCCATATCTGGACGAGGTGAGACGGCGCGCCCAACTCCAGCTCATGTCTGGTCTGTGCGCCCGCTTTTTGTTACGCCTCGGTTGCTCTACACACTATGGCAGCATTCCAACGCATTCCTGTTCTCCTGATGACACCGCCGCTTGCGTGCAGGATGCCAAGGAACATTTGGGAGGACTGGCGCGAGTGCAGGGTGGCGCACTTGACCTGCAGGTGATCAGTGCTCGGGTGGCCTTTGCTGTTCATCCAGTGTGCCGGCAGCCACAGCCGATCCGTTGCCCGCAGCTGCCCCTGCCTCATGAAAGTCTCCACGTCTTCTTCTTTCCTCCCTTAGGCTGAGCTGCAAGCCGATGGCGAGCAGCCAGAGGACGCTGCGGGGGTCGCGGGTGCTGCCGTGCGCCCTGCTGCCGACGCTCAGGACTATGCTGACGAGGCGGAACTCATCGAGGATGCAGAGGCAGCAGCAGCTGCGGCGGCTGAACAGCAGCGCAGGCTGGGCATGGTGGCGGCGGCGCTACAAGTGCGTGGTGCAGCAGAGGATGAAGATTACGATTTTGATGAGGAGGAGCCAGCACCTGCAGCTGCTGGTGCAGCAGCGGCAGCAGGAGCAGGGCCAGTATTTGCTATGCCAGCTCACCCAGCTGGCGCGCTGGGTTATGCCGCTGCCGCCCTGGCAAAAACAGCCGCTGCACAGGCGGCAGGTGCCCCCGCGGCAGTGCTGCCGGGGAGGGTCCCTGCACCGCCTGGCGTGCATGTGTCGGTGACACAGCAGCGCCATGTGCGTCTGCCAGTGCTGGGCCGCTCGGTGGATGGAGAGACGGTCCTGCGCTTCTCTGAGCTGTACGGCTATCAGGGGGTGATGGCAGGGCACGTGGCCTCAGCAGATGAGCTGCGCCCGCCACCGCTGCTGCCACGTGGGCAGCGCCGCGGCGTAGCAGCACCGCAGCGACAGGAGCCGGCGGAGGCTGCTGAGGAGGATGACGAGGAGGCGATGGTATTGGGTGCAGATTTTGAAGTGCCGGCAGGTGAGGGAGCCTTCGCGGCAGCTGGTTGCATTGTTTGCTGCCGCTGCTGGTGCCGTGGTTCCTGATATGACAGGCTCGTGTCGCGCTACCCGCTTTTGAGGCGGCCTGCTAAAAGGCCTGCCAGCAGGTGTTGTGCTGAGCTGCCAGCGTGGCTGCTGTTGTTCCACGGTGCACGGCGATGAGAGGGTTGGCAATCGCAGCAACATGAATGCTTCCATGCTGCCCTGCAGATGAGGAGGAGGAGGAGGAGGAACAGCAGCAGCAGCAGCAGCAGCGCAGGGCGCATGAGGCAGCGGCGGCGCAGGCGGTTGTGCCAACTTCCCAGGCAAACCATGGCGGCCTGCCACAGCGCTCCAGGTGCGCAACTGTGTTTTCTGTTGCTTAAGATGTGTCTGCTGTTGTTTAGATGCGTTCTCCTTGCTCCTGCGCTGGACAGCTCTGCTTTGGTGCGTGCGTTGTCACCCTGCTTTGGCGCACAATGTCGTGTCCATTCTCTACTGCCTTCAGGAGCGGGCGCCTGCCAGAGCCAAATGGAAACGAGGCCGCAGAGGAGGCAGGCCCTGCTGACAGTGGGGATGGCGCAGCGAAGGAGGGTGTACCCGGCGGCGATGCCAGCTCCTCTGACATGACCTTTGCCCCCGTGAACACGCTGGCTTGGGAGGACAAAGTGCGCTGGCAGGGGGCTGACCACGTGGGTGCTGGCTCGGAGCACGGTACAGATGACGAGCAGCAGCAGCTCCAGCCGGCAGCAGCTGCGTGGGGGGAGCCTCAGGGGCAGCATGCAGCTGGCGACGCTGCTGCTGAACAAGAGCCGATGCAGCAGGATGCAGGCATGCCCGGCGAAGCCCAGCAGCAGCTGGCTGGAGGGGCGCAGCAGGCGCAATGGCAACAGCCGGTGGAAGAGCCACAGCATGTGGCGCATGCTGACATCGCAGCCATGTTCCAGCAGCAGCAGCAGCAGCCCACACAAGTGCCGCAGGCACCAGTAGTGGAGCAGCACATGGCGCAAGTGCCTGCGTCCACACAATTTGCTGGCGGGCTGCCGGTGGTGCTGATGCCTGCTGCACCTGATGCTGGGCTCCCGATGGTGCAGCAGCAACAAGCAGGGCAGCCTGACTACCAGCAGCAGCAGCAGGAGCAGCAGCAGCAGCTGGGCATGCCCGCATGGCCGCAGCAACAGCAGCAGTTTGGGGCACACGCAGCAGCTAGCCTGCCCAGCTTTACAGAGCCTTGGGCCGACATGCCAGGGCTTACCAGTGCGTCGGCAGCAGCAGCAGCAGCCAGGGCAGCAGTGGAGAGCGATGAAGAAGAGTACCTCACACTGCCCACTGCCCCGCTGCTGCGTCTGGAGCTGATTGCCTTGGCAGGCGGGGCCGAGGGGCGCACGCGTCTGCAGCCTGCACCTGACATGCTGCCAGGTGCGCTCGTGGCTGCGCGTGGCATCTCACGTGCCGCCAGTGTGCAGTCGTGTACAGGAGCAATTGCGGGTGCACTTGTGTTGCAGCTTTCTGTGATGCTCACAGCTGTAATGCATGGCACCTGCTGAAACTCCCTACATACATTAATCTCCTCTGCAGTGCACCGCATCTCCTGGGAGGATCACATTGCCTGGGAAGGCACCTCCAACGCAAAGAGCATCAGGTGTGGTGGTGGAGGGGGGTACAGAATGTCCTGCCTCCGGCTTGTGGTTGTGATGTCTCTATATTAGGCCTCTCTATGTTGCACGTCTGCTTGTGATTGGCGTGCCTCACGCAGTTCCCTGCCAGGTGAAGGGCTCGGCGATTGATTTGAACGACGCCGGCCAGACCTGTATGCTTAATCCTTGCCTCACTTTTTTCCCCTGTAGGGCGAAAAGTGCAGCGCATGCATTGAACGACGCCGGCCAGGCCATTGCGCTCACCCAGCCGCTGCTCAAGCCATTCAGCTGTTGCCTCTCTTCCTTACTTCTGCAGGATGAAAAGTGCAGCGTATGATTTGAACGACGCCGGCCAGGCCTTTGAGCTGGTCCAGCCGCTGCAGCCGCCAGCTGGTATGGCAGCAGCAGCGCGGGCAGGCGGCGCTTTCCCAGATGTGGCAGCGCTGGTGTCGCAGGCAGCTGCTCTCATCATTCAGCCGCAGGCCGTGGTGAGTGCTGCTGCCTGGCAGCATGCGTTGTTTTGAAGCTGCATGGTTAGATGTGGTTTCAACATCATGCACACTGTTCTGCAATCGCTGATGAGGCAGTGTGCATCACCATATCAAGTGCAGGCCCTGCCGTTGCCGCCCAAGGGCTCCGGCTTTGACTCAAGCCAGCCGGAGGAGGTGGAGCTGTGGCGGCTGCAGCAGGGGCTGGCACGCGAGCGGGAGTACCACCAGCAGGCAAAGCGCAAAGCAGGTGTGCAAAGGATTTGGAGTGGCTCTCAGCGAGGGAGGGGAGTGTTGGCGGGCGCTGCAACCGTTAGTACCACCAGGCGGGCTCGCGCAAAGGAGGCACCCAAAGGGAAGATAGTTAGTAGGGGGGTGTCTGTCTTCAAGTACGTGTGCCACCAGCAGGTCAAGCGCTAAGCTGGTTTGTAAAGGGAGGATAGCTACAGGGGGGGTTCTGCAATCAAAGACGCGAGTGCCATCAGCAGGCTAAGCGCAGAGAAGATGTGAGGGTGTGCATCGTGGGGGTTGCCCAGACTTGTCCGCAAGCCCAGTACATGGTCCATCAGCTAGTCCTGGTATCGTAGATGGCATTGTGTTGAAGCGCCTGCTTGTACATGATACTTGCAGGTACTGCGGCCACCGTGCGTGTGCTTCACGCCAAGCTGGCAAATGACCTGGCCACCATCCCCATACTGAACCCTACGCCCCACACCCAGGTGTGCCGCTCTGCAATGCGGCCAGCGCGTGTTGCTCCTCATCGCGGTTCTGCTTGTGGCCAGCGCGTGTTTCTCCTCTTTGCGGTTGTGCTTGCGGCCAGTGCGTGTTGCTCCTCTTTGCGGCTCTGCATTGCACCACATGTGCGTGTGTTCAGCAGTGGATGCCTGTTCCATACAAGGCAGAAGTTGACTTGTGTGAATGTGGAGCTTGCAGGAGGAGGTGCTTGCGTTGGCCTTATGGCACACGCCGCGCGGCAAGTGGTGGCCACTGGAGGTGAGCATTGGGCGTTGGCATGCCAGGGGGAGATTGCAGTCGTTTAGTTCTGCTGCAGAGGTTGCAGCAGGCGGGTGTGCACCCATGCATGCTTGGCTTGAAGCGCTTTCATATGCTGATGCAGGTGGGGCGCGTGGCGCTTGGTGGGAGCAAGAAGGGCAAGGGCGGGTCTTCAGGCCCGGTGTCAGTTACCATCTCTAGCCTGCCAGGGCTCAGGTGTGTAAAAGCTTAGGTCATGTGTTCACTTGCCTGCCTCCCTGTGCCCCGCTTTGCTGTAGTTCCAGCCAGTGTTAAGCCTCAATTCACCAGCGTATATGGCAATCTTCTCGCTACTCACCCCCTCTTGCTCATCCACATCACACATATTGCAGCAAGGTGTTCCAGGCTGTGGTGCTGGACTCGCGGCTGCAGGACCTCTGGAAGCACGTGAGGGCTAGTAGCTGTGTCACTTGGCCTCTGGCTTGCCCTGCTACATTTTTGTGTGGCGACTGCTGCCTCTGTGTATTCTTGTTGTTGTTCTTCTTATGTCCTTCTGCCTATGCTTCTCACATCTGGCTTGGACACTGCATCCTTTTCCTGGCTGCAGCTGGTGGACAACACCCCGACGTTCAAGCCGGCAGAGCACAAGCAGCCCTTGATGCTGCTGCCAGGACGCCCGCCATTGACTCTCGCGCTGGATCAGCCACTGATGTCAATGGGAGTGGTCAAGGAGGGACAGAAGCAGGTGGGAACATTGCACACACTTGCACCGCAGGGTGCACTATTGTTTGAACTTTCAAGACGACGGTGCCCACAATGTGCTACACATCATTCGTCAACATTTTAGGCACGGTGAGATGGTGCCAACTTTGCCATCGCCGCTCCTGCTATATTTATAAGTTCACTTCTGCCTTTTACTGCAGATCAAGCTGGCGGTTGCGTTCCAAGACATTGAGCTCCTGCCCACCGGTGTGGTAGGGGCTGTTGCGGCCAACGACAACCCCGCACTCCTCAGGTCAGCCCGCTAATGCTGTGCCTGTTGGTCCAGCAAGCAAGCATTGAACACTGGATCCTCCTGGCTGGATTGCTTGGCATCCGGGCCGGGCACATCTGACGCTACTCGGGCCAGGCAAGGTGTTACAAAGGACTTGTGGTGCTGCCTTTTTGCAGGCCGCCCAATGCCTTCACCCGGAAGCGCGATTTCTCTGCAGCAGAGCCTGGGCACGTGGTGTTGCTGGAATACATGGAGCAGCAGGCAAGCAGGAGCAGGGCTGCGTGGGTGGCTGATCAGTGGCTTGGCACAGTAAAGGACTGGGTGGTGCTTATGTTAGTGTCTGCAGGAAAGGTCAGCAACGCAGGCCAGGGATGTGAAATGCTCTCTGAGCACATGCTGCTCTGTCTTGTGAACACACACTTGCCCCCTCCTCCCCTGTTGTACGAGCAGCCCCCGCTACTGAACCGGCCTGGCATGGGTGCCAAGCTGGTGACATACTACCGCAAGGAGGATGCAGCAGACACAACGCACCAGAAGCTGAAGCAGGGTGAGAAGACGACCGGGCATCCTGCTGCATGCACTGCGCTGAACATCAGTCCCCGCAAGATGAACCTAGAGTGTACATGCTTTGCCTCCGGAGTGTGCAGATTCGCAAGCATGCACTGTCGTCCCTTGCTATAGTGTGTATGTGCAATGTTCATTTGTGCCTTGTGTCATCTGCAGAGACGCCGCGGTGGCGTGTGGGCGCTGTGCAGCCGCTGGGTGATGATGACGACTCGCCCTTCCTGGGTAGGAGTTCAGCATCATCTGCTCAAATGCGATATGCCTTGAGCATTTCAGTGGCCGCTCGACCCTGGACGCCTGAGCATGCAAAGCGATGGCTTGCAGCCCCTTGTGAGAGCTCTGATTTCCTGGGCTGGTGGTTCATTCTTCATCTGTTGAGTCCTGTTTGTTCAACTGCCTGTGCAGGTCAGCTGGCCAAGGGCAGCAACAGCCTGAGTGTGGAAAGCGGCCTGTTCCGCTCGCTGGCCTTCCCCTACGCCCCTCCTCACACCGACTTCCTGCTGCTGCGCACACCGGTATGTTGGCAGCAGTGTGCCTGATTGCATAACATGGCCATGCCCCCGTGTGGTTGCACAGGTGTTGTTGAGCATGCAGCTGTGCATGTACACTCAAGTGCACTGAGCTTGTCTCGCTTTTGTCCTATGTGCAGGCCGGCACCATGCAGCTGCGTGAGCTGAACGGCACAGTGGTGGTGGGCCAGCAGCTGCCCATGATGCGCGTCCCCGCCCCCACAGCGCGCGAAGTCAAGTGAGCTGTACCGCATGATACAACAGGGTCCCTGCTTTTAAAGTACCGTGGTGGCCATAGGGGACAAGAAGCGGCCGCATGCTGGGCATGAAGACGGCTTGCAGCCCGCTGGCAGTTGTATGGGCACACTTCATGCATGTCTTCGTCCTCCCGCAGGGACTTGGAGGAGCGGCGCATCTATGTGCACGTCTTCAAGCACCTGCGGCGGCAGCAGGCCAAGCTGGACAAGGACTCGAGCAAGCCGGTATGCTTACTTTGTTGGCAGATGGTTGCATTTTCTGGAGGGTTGCTGGTTTGGTGCCCGTGTGTTTGGGCTCTTTGTGATGCTTTCAGCTTTGGTCCTGTGTACTTCATCGATCCTGCAGGGCCAGCACGCGTTCATCACGCTCAAGGCACTGGCGGAGGTGTTCCCGTCGCGGCCCCCTGCAATGATTCGTGCATACCTGAAGGACTCCTGCGACATGGCAGTGCGGGTGAGTGAGCAGAGCAGTATGTGCATAAATCAGGGGCTGCCTGCCCAGTCTTCACTGCCACGTTACTATCACGTTTTGCACACTTGCATGAAAGCGTCTCCTGGTGTGTTCTTATGCCTGTCCACTGCAGCCCTATGGAGAGACCGAGGTTTTCAGCTTGAAAGAGAATGCCCGCCCACCCAGCGAGGCAGAGCTGCGGAAGAAGCTCACCCCAGGTACTGCAAGCAAGCACACGGGAAGCAAATGCCAGACTTGGGCTGGTACTGATGGTTTGCATCAGTTTGCTTTGCTGCTGTCTCACAGCAGGCCAGAAGCAGGGGCTGAGGGTGTGCGCACAGCCACTTGGCAGCAACCAAGAGCCCCCATGCGCGTGTTGGCCTGCAGAGGAGACGTGCACGCTGGAGGCGTGCTACGTGGCGGCCTTCCGGATGAAGCAGCGAGGCCTGGTGATGCACGAGAAGCTGGACAAGGCCGCGGTACGTGGGTTGAATGTTCTACCTTGCTCGTTTGAACTTAGATTTTTTTAAACAACGAAGAGGGCTCTTAAGCCATTTTGTCGAAGTACCTGGCCTTCATGCTGGCTTGCATACAATATCAACAAGAATTGCGAGCATCCACCCTCCCTTGCTCGCCATGCTGTGCATGCAGATTGAGAAGCTGCGGCTGGCCGCTGAGATGCTGCCGCCCGACGACAGCTACCAGAAGGCGGCACGGCTGGTGGAGCAGGCCATGCAGGTGTGCCTACCATCAGCATAAGAGCAAAATGTGTGACGTGCATAGTAGTGGAACAGTGGCTTGCACAAACCTGTTCAGTGCGGCACAGCGGCTAGAGCAGCCCGTGCACGTGGATTCCAAGCTGTTCAAGTGCTTTACAACCCAAGTTTTGTGCATTGCATCAACATTGTGCATTGCCCATCAACAGCTTATGTCGAAGCTGCTGTTGTTTGCTGCCACGTTTGCCTTTGCTGCAGTCGGCCCCGTGGACCCTCACTGATGCCTTTGTCACCCACTTCAGGTGGGAGAGCAGCACGTGTTGTCCATTTGTATCATTCAAAGACGATTCTATGTATTTGTTCTCCATGTTGCAATTGCGCGTGTCCATGTAGCCAGCACATGTGTGCCACTTCGGTCACAGCATGTCGGGCCACGGGCACGTCGGCCAACCTGCTGCAGGGAGGGCAAGGCGCAGCTGCAGCTGGCAGGCTCGGCCGACCCCACGGGCCGCGGCTTTGGGTACAGCTTTGTCCGGGACGTCCGGCACAAGGTGGGTTGCCCTGCTGAGCTGTGAAAGTCTGATGTGATACTCGCAAAGTGGGCTTTGTGTCATTAACAATCGCAACGTGGGCTTTGTGTCATTACCAAAGAGGCTGTTTTACATGGTAAACAGCAGGATGCTCTGCACTTGAATCCCATTACTTCTTTCCCGCCTGCAGCATGCAAACGCTGACGATGTCACCAAGCAGATGGCCAAGCGGCAGGCCGGCAAGGTGCAGGGCACAGATGCCGATCTGCGCCGCATGACCACGGCACAGGCGCGGGAGCGGCTGAGGTGCGCCATGCTCTTTGACCTGGCCATGCTTGTACTGAGGCATGCTCATCAATCGTGTGATCTCAGGCTTGTTGCCTGCTGCATGACTAGTAATTGACTGCTAATTGACTACCAAATCGTGCGCCTTATACCAAGGATCAATCCACCGTCACCACACTCAACTAACTGCACGTGCCCCGTGGTGTCTTGCTGCGCAGAAACTACGGGCTGACAGAGGAGGACATCCAGGGGATGGGCAGGTGGACCATGATTGACATGGTGCGCGGCAGTGGGGGGTGGGCGCTGCAGACTTAATCCAACCAAGCGTGGATTTACTTGCCTGATCGACCGCATGGTGCTGCAATGCCACCGAGCTCGTGTTTCTTTGCTGTAACACAACTCAGCGAAGAAATGGTATACGTGCATGCATTTCTTTCTCCTTTCCTTCATTGTTTAACAACGCAGGTGCGCCAGCTGGCGAGCGCAGCAGCGCAGGATGGTACGGTGGACGCCGCTGCCGTCAAGTTTGTGCGCCACCAGAAGACCACCCTGATTGAGCTGCAACGGCGGGCTGCGGAGAAGGCGCAGCAGATCCTGGAGAAGCAGGCAAGCACAGCACACAGCGCCTAGCGTAGAGCACAGCCTACTCTGTCGGTTGCCTGCACAAACCTGCTATATGCAGTCAACGTGTACGGGTAGAGTCTTAACGATGTTTTCCCACGAAAATACGAATTAACTCGCTTCACGTGGCCTAGCAGATGGCCGTGCTGCCAAGGTCCTCCTCTGGGAGATCAACATGCGTTGATGCTCAATGCTTTACAACCACGATGTTTGACCTCTTGTCCTTGCAGGTTGTTGACAGGTCTGCCGAGGACATCTTGCTGCCAAGATCACTGATGCTCAATGGCTTATAAACACACAGTTATAGTGCTTTCTGCACTCTTTTTATAATGCACACTTCTAGTCCTTTTCTTCTACTCTTTGACCGTGCAGATGGCTGTGCTGAACAACACTGCTGAAGAAGATTTGGGAGACCAGGACGAGCTGGAGGCTGAGCTGGAGCGTGAGCTGGCGGCTGCCGAGGCAGCAGAAGAGGGCGCACCCACCCCGCAGGGCAAGAAGGTATGTGAATAAGAAGCAGTGCGAGCGCCTTGGCGCTGGGGGGTGGTGATGTGCAGCTTGCCGCATAAAGCGGCATTGAGCAAAGGTAAAATTTTACGAGCAACTCTTGGTCGGAGCACCCTGGTGACTGAACGTGCTCTTGCACCTGGTCTGCAGGGCAAGCGGGAGGGCACGCCCACCCCAGATGACGAACAAAAGATGATGCAGCAAATGCGGGCAGAGGGACTGATGGCCACCCCTGCAGGCGCTGGGGCACAGCCAGCAGAAGCAGCAGCAGCAGCGACGCTGCCTGCTGGCTCGGGCGGACCGCCGCCCAAGGACGGGCCTGGGACAAAGCGCATCCGGCGCGAGGTCTTCCTCAAGGCAGCAAACGGCAGCTGGCAGGTGCGCACCTGCTCCTTGTCAGCACTATCGCTTGTTTGCTGCCACTAGCAACATGACAGTTGCACTTGCAGCTTGAGCGCTGCCCAGCCCAGAGTTTGCGGTTGCTTTAGCGCGCCAGGCCACCTCATATCGCACATGCTCTGACGCGTGCCTTGCCAATTGTTGTGCTGCCCTTCCCCGCATGCAGAAGTCGCACGAGATCGTCTACATTGGCCGCGACCGGCCTGGCCAGCTGCACTCGCTGTACCAGGCAAGGACATGGCAGGAGTCATGTGCTGGTGTAGTCATCGAAGCCTGAATGCAACGCATGCAGCTTGGGAACTACATTTGTCAACGAGCAGCTTGTGGTCTGAACATGTGCGCGCCTTCCTCCTGTTCTTCCTGGTGCTGCAGAAGGAGGGCGCCGGGAACTACCCCTACGGCTTTGGCTCGCGAACCATCGCAGGTAAGAGTGGCCCTGAAGGAAGACTGCAGCTGGGTGGTCAGTGCCCTGCAGTGCTGCATAGCCTTGTTCTGCTCCCTGCAGCTTTTCTTAGCACATATCGCATGACTTGCGCGCTTGTTCCCAGCCTCCTCTTGCTTTCTGATGTGGTCCTGATACCTGTATGCTCCTACAGGGCGGCCAAAGGAGCTGCGGCTGAGCTATGCCGCTGCCAGAGGTCGTGGCATTGGCCGCAGCGGACCCCGGGCGGCACCTGCCGGCGGACGTGGCCGCGGCGGTGGCGGCAAGGGGCGCGGCAGCAAGGCAGCAGCTATAGGTGAGTGCCGGGTTTACAATCAAGAAAACCATGCCGCGATGGATGGATTTCTCATAATTCAATGTAGGGTGTAGTCCAAACGCCATGTAAGGCTGGGATGGCCAGCATTGCGTGACGGTCTTATTTGTCATCATGGGGGACATAAGGGCAACTTTGTTTTGCAAACCGTGTTCTGCAGAGGAGGCAAGCCCCGAGGTGGTGCGCGCACGGCAGAGCGGCAGGCAGCGCAAGCAGCGCCAGGTATGCTCATGCTTTGCTGCGCATTGTTTGGCAGCACTGCTCATGGCTTGCCCCATCTTGTGTAACCAATTGAAAGGCCCATCATGACCGAAGTCAGCAACTTGAGCTCCTGAGTCCATGCAGTTTGGTGACGAGGTGCTGGAGGGAGAGGAGATGCTCTCAGGTTTGATACGCATGACTGCATTGCCCAGTGCTTTTGTGCTTGCATGCTGTTGTGTGTATGGTGCTGCATGCTGAATGGCAGGTGCACAGCTGCTGCTCCTTATAGCTGCATGGCTTGCCATACACGGGTATTGCACCTCTGCATGTGCGCGGCCCTCTCAACTGCTTCGTATGTCGCCCTGCGCTTTGCTCGGTCTGCTTGTCGTCCTGCGCTTTATTTAGTCCTCTTGTCCCTCTGCGCTGCTTCATGTCTTCCCAATACCTGGGTCTCACATATCTCTCAGTGCCCATCCCACTCCTCACTTGCCTTGCCAGCAGATGACGGGGACTACGAGTACAATGAGGAGGCAGAGGCACCCTACTTTGCCGTCACCACTGAGAAGGCACCAGCTCAGCCCAAGAAGAAGCGGAAGAAGGCGGAACCAGCTGGGGCTGCTGCAGAAGGAGCAGAGGGGCAGGCAGAAGTGAAGGAGGAGCAGCCGATGGTGCAGGATGCAGCGTCTGCACTGCCTGACGACTTTGCTGCAGCATTGGCGGCTGCCACCATGGTCCGTGCTCCCAGCATGCCGGCAGCAGTGGAGCAGCAGCAGCCCCAGCAGCAGCAGGCTGCATCAGTAGAGGCGCCTGCCCCATCATCGGCTGGCACCGCAGGGCAGGTGCACGAGCAGCAAATAGCTCCGGAGCAGCCGCCGCCACAGCAGCAGCAGCAGCACCTTCTGCAGCAGGATGTGCAGCAGCCCGCCCTGGCTCCTGCCCCCAGCAAGCCCAAGTTCAAGATCAAGCTGGGAGGTGGCGGCGCCTCGGCCAAGCCGCAGCGGGAACCCTCACGTAAGTGGAGCTGGGATCTAGGGATTACATGGGGCTGAAACACTTGAAGCAGTGGTTCCAGCTAGCTGTGTTTGCAATGCGTAGCTGGGAGCTTGGCGGCATTAGACTGATGATTCCGGCCTTGCTCCTCTGCGTGGGTAGCAGCCAATTTTGCACCACATTTACTTTCTTGACTTGAGTGCGACGCTGGCCTTGGCATTGGTGGAGAAGGAGCAGGGGAAGCACACGGCAGGCTGGACACCCCCCCTTGTTACTGCCTAACTCCGCCCTTGTTCTCTGTGTGCTGTGCAGCTGAGTTTGTGTACGACTACACCGTGGGCGAGGAAGACGATGAGGAGGAGCAGACGCGGCGGCCGGGCAAGGCAAAAGGTGAGTTGCACCTGGCGCCCGTGCAGCCACTTGCATGTAGTCAAGTGCACCAGGAGTTCAGGCTGTATGCAACTTGGCGCAGGGCTGGTCCTTCTCAAGGTCGCCCCACTCAAGCCCGGCTGCTTCTGCTGCTGCAGATGCTGACTACGAGGCGCCCGCAGAGGAGGGGAGCGAGGACGAGTTTGTGCCAGGCAAGCAGCACCATTTGTTCCCACACCGGTGCACCTTTCAAGGGTGGTAGCCACGCTGAACATCCTCGTGTGGCGTCCAGGCGTATGCTGTGCATGTGCGGTGAAGTCAAGCCCCGTTTCAATCAATCCAATCTGAATGGTTGCCTTATGAATTCGCTTGCCATGTGCAGATGACGAGGAGATTTCTGAGGAGGAGGGAGAGGAGCGGCGCTTCCTGAAGAAGGCCCGATCGAGGTGAGTGGAGGGAAGGGGAAGTAGGAGATGCCAACATGTTGCAAACTTCGGGTGTTGCGCTGCAATTAACTGCTGGCACGTTGCGTCTGACCTATCAAATTAATCGAATTGGCGGATGCAGTGGTCGCCCGTGTGTGAGATGCTGCATGCTCCGTGAGAACCGCATCATGCCTCCCTCCATAAAGCACACTTCATTTGCCGCCGCAGATCGCGCAACTACGATGCAGCGCCACTGGCCCGCACCGCCAGCCGACGCAGCGCCGGCAACGTTGGCGGCGCGCGCAGCAGGGGTGGTGCGGGTGGCGCTCGCAAGAAGTCTGGCGGGGGAGGCGGGGGCTCGCGCAAGCCTGGCGGCGGGGGCGCTGCTGCTGCTGGCGGAGGGCGGCGCAAGCGGAGCCGGGTGGAATTCGAGGAGGACGATTTCGAGGAGGAGTTTGAAGAGGAGGTGGAGATTTCAGGTGCGCTGGTCTGGGGCGTGTGTTTGGTGCTGGCGTGGATACAGCGAAGCAGCGCGATGCACATGAGGCCCACAATGCAACATGCAGCTGCCTGTCCGTCTGCCTTCCTTCCTGGCCCTGCCCGGCAGTGTTCTCTTAAATGCATCCTTAGCTGGATGCACATCTGCTTCTGTGCATGGCCACCCGGTCTCAAATCATGATGTTCAGTGTACGGACCGTGTGAGTTACAAACCCTCCATTGTATCAACATGCTGGATTTTCCCACCAGTTGTATGTGAGCAATGCATGTTGTTTGGCCGCTGCAGATGAGGATGTGGACACGCTGGATGACGAGGAGGAGGACGCTGGCACCAGTGACGAGGCGGCCACGCCTGCGCCTGGCAGCAGGTCGCGCCCGCCGGTTGGGCCCGGCGGTGCTGGCGCAGCAGCAGGTGCGCAAGCGGCGCAGCGCTTCTCCTACCTTGAATGAGTTGCATTAGAAGAGTCCACGCTAGAACACGAGGTCGGACGTGTTAGGTGTGCATGTGTTTGGTTTTGATGCAATGCTACTCCTGGAGGTGAGTTGTCACCACACGGCAGCTGAGAACAATGTGGTCTAGCAACGTCCTTCCCCTTGCCGTTATGCCACCATTGCGTCATCATTGTCAGTTAAATGACTGGATGTTCCCCTCGTCGCGTGTGCAGGCCAGCTGGGTGTGGTGGGGCGCCAGCTGGGCACGATCCTGGGGAGCATAGTGCAGCAGCTGCGCAACCTGAAGAAGGAGTTTGGACACCCAGCCAAGCTGACGCGGGTGTACGAGCTGGTGTTTGGCAAAGTGGTGAGTGTTTCTGTGGGGCTTGGACCCCATTGGCACGCACATCTAGAGCGTGCAAACAGGTGCCCCTGGCACCCTTGCTGCCTAGCGGACTATGCCGGCACAACCACATGGTGCCGTGCCAGGCCAGCCTACAAAGGCGGGGCATGTTGTCCGGCCAGCTGACCACTCGCATCATCCCTCTGCCTCCTCCCCTTCCCGACATGCCCTCCACGCTATGCAGCCCACCGCCAAGCACACGCCCGACTACCACACCTGGGTGCCCAAGGCCCAGGTGATCATTCTGCCCGAGTGCCAGAAGAAGGCCAAGTCGGGGCGCTACCTCTCCCTGGAGCAGTTTAGGTGGGGCTGGCCTCAACACACATGTGGGCTGGCGGCACTGCTGCTAAAGGACATCAGTTGTACTGCGGGACATCAGTTGTTCGATCTGTACTGGGGACTGAGGCAGCTACTGCGCCAGGGAGCCTACATACATACTGTCTGGCACTGTACCCTCTTCTTTGCCGCTGGCTGGGCCAGAACACTTGCTGACAATTCTTGCCTTTGATGTGCCCACCGTCCTGCCTGCAGGGCGGACCTGCAGCAGCTGTACCAGAACGCAGTGGCATATAACACCCCAGGACACGGCAGCTTTGGCGACCCCTGTGAGCTTCCCTGCTGCTGCTTTATGAGTGTGCTGGTTTTCTGCTGTCAACGAACGCCTGCATGGGCGTCTCAAGCTCTCCATGCCCGTCCTCTCACTTGCCTCTCTTTCCTGCCTTCCTTTGCCCCGATCATTCGTCTCCAGACTTCATCAGTCTCGCAGCTTCACTGCTGGAAGACTCGGAGGCGCTGATTGCACAGCATCTGGCGGAGATCGAGGCAGCAGAGGTGTGCCGCTCGTACTTGCTGTGCACCGCTGTCTTTTCTTGAGGGGCTTGAGAGAGGCGGGAGCTTCCGCCAGCCCAGGGGGTATGTGGCTTAGGGCTGCCTGTTGTGTTTGCTTCAACTGCCCGTTGTAATTTGTTCTTCTCTGCCTGCCTGCTCTGCAGGCGGGTCAACGTTATGGAGCGTACCAGGCGCAGCAGCAGTTTGGGCAGCCACCGCCTCCAGGATTTTGAGTCGCGCAAACCGGTGGCGATGCGGCGTTTATGCACCATTGGCTCTGCCGGCCACTTTGCTTTTTACGTTCCAGTGTAGATGTGCCTGCGCTGCCCTTGTAGTGAATACATTTTGACCCTTGACCGTGTGATTTCGTTAGTATGTGATGACAGTGTGTATGTTACCGAACCGACACAGAGCAGGTGCCCCTGGCTGTGCAAACTGCAACCCGTATGTCGACATCGGGCAGGCTCGTGTCAACGCCTGGTCAGGCTGGTTGTCGTGGTGGAGCAGCCTCCTACAGAGTTGGATAGCTACTCCTCACCCGACTCAGTGAAGGATGGAACATCCACCAGGTGAGGTTGTTCCTTGATCATACTGCACCCAGCATCACGTGGTCCCGCTCTGTTTTCTCGCTGCTTCTCTTGTTACCTCTTGTTGAACCTTTTTTTTTGCACTTCACTGGACAGTCTCGTGCCCAGGGTTCAGCAGCGGCTGCAGTGGCGGCAGGCAACAGGATGCCCACATATCAATTCGTTAGACGTTGCTGCTGCCAATAACAGCAGAATGACGTCGACCGCCTGTAGGAGTGTGGCCCAGCGCAGACTGCTGCCCAGTGTACCATCCTCTCCAAGCGTCTGAATTGCAAGAGTGCGGTTGCAAGCGGGCGTGCAATGGAGCACGCACAGACATTTGAGGCAGTCGATGCAGGCAAATCAGAGCAAAGCAGAGCCTAGGCGGCAAGCAGGCGCACTGAGGTGTAATGGCAAGCGGGGGAGTTTGCGGCAGCAATAGCAGCTACACGCTCCCGAGTGACACAATGAAACGGAGAGGGGGCAGACAGAGAGACAGATTATAAATGAACGGGGTTGGCGGGCAGGTGGGGACAGTGGTGAGAGGCAAAAACAAGACGAGCAAAACTTCCTGCCAGCGGGGGGAGGAACCGAGGCGGGGGGGGAGGCACAGAGGGCACAGGCAACATGTACATCTGTACAAATGCATTGCTGGCAAGGCTCTGCTCGCCCAGCAGCGGGCAGGCCCCATTGCACAGCTACAAACCGCTAGTGGAAAGAAGCGGGGCGGCAGCACCAGACCTGATGCAGCGCGGCTCAGCAGCGCGATTTCGGTGGGGGGCGCCTTGGGCAGGAGCGCGGCCTCCGAGCATAGCTGTTGGCGCTGCAGGCCAGGAGGGAAAGGGGTGGGGGGGGGGCAGCACAAGTGAGCAGGCGGGTGGGCAAGCCCCGAAGTGTGGCTCGCTGGTTGGGGCCTGCGCAGCATGCTGTGCAACCCAGCCCTGCCGTGCACACTTTCCCGCTGTCGTAGTGGCATGCACGGCGCTCACCTGTGCCCACCCCCCAAGCGCTCCGCGGCTGGACTGGGCTCACTTCCTGCAGGTCACGAATACAAGGAGCGACCAGGGGGATGTATGCTTGGCTTCTGCAGGAGCACGGCCGCCCAATGCAGGGGCACAGCCGCCCACACAATGCTGCATCAAAGCCGTTGCGCCAAGGCGTGCACATTCTTCCCTGCAAAGGCAGCAAGCCGGGCCCCCACACCAACTGCAAGCTCACCTCCTGGTCACCGCATAGCTGAAGGCGAGCACCACCTCGATAATGGCGAGGCTGGGGATGCCTCGCATGAAGTTCTGGTATGCCAGGCCCAAAATGCCGATGACGACCGCCGCTTCGAAGAGCCACCTGCCGATGTTGAACGGTGCGCCATGCTGCACCGGCGGCGGCGGTGCCGCTGGCAGCACCACAGTGGGCAGCGGCTCTCCCCTGCCCGCAGCGTTGGGGCGCAGGCCGATGTCGACTAGCGGCTTTGGGCGCAGCAGAAAGCCTGCAAGTAAGCGTGAGGTTGAAAGCCGTGAGGTTGAAAGGCGTCTTTCGGTGGGAGCCAGGCGCCGGTAAGACTCCTCGACAGCCCTCACCTGCACCCCGAAGGCGTGAGCAGGAGCCTCGCGGCGTCACGGACAGCACGAGAGCTTTGTGGCTTGCGGCATGCCCGATGGTTGCCTGCGCCATGGCTGAGAAGGGCTAGCAAGACAGCAGCAGCAAAGAACTCAGGTCCTGTCTCAGCGCCACGCAACATATGAGGGATTTAACTTCCCAATCTCGTGCGGGAAAATGAGGACACGTGTGCGAGACAGCGAGACGGACCTTCAACTTGCCATCTCGGATCCGAGTTTCTCGGCCCTTCCCTCTGGTCTCCTCCGCCCCTCGCCAGACCTGCTTCTCGCCGCCAGCGTGGACGCGCGAGTATTAACAAGGTCCCCCCAACAACGCCCTTCCATTCCCATTTGTATTACACTTGACCGTTGGTGGCATGTCAGGCGCTCGGGCAGCGCAGCTGCTCCGATCGGTAGTTTCCCCACGCAGCTAGCACTTTCGAGGCTGCTTGAGCATGCTGGGCGCGCTTGATGCCACCGTTGTTATCTTAAAAACGTTAGAAAAAGGTCGCTAGACTTGCAAGCGCTGTTCGGCGATCGATCATCGCGGCCTGGCCATGGCGAGTTCAGCTTCTCTCTCTGCTCTGATACAGCCATTTCATTTCATTTGGATACATACCGCATAAAGAGGGGTGTTTGTTGGGGCACAGGTGGGGGGCGAGATTTGAGTTGAAGGCAGGCTTCTCTCGGCAGGGATTTGCAGGCGAGACCGGGCTGATGTCATCAACGGCCCACGAGACTGGCCCCCGAGAATTAAATCCCTCAATAGTGCCAGGCGGATGCACACAATCTCGGACCTCACCCGAACCTCAGCAGCCGTCCTGGCCTCTTGCTGTTTGACTGCCACTCGCTTTGACCTCACCACCCAACCGGTGAGCATCGGGCAAAAGCGACGCGGGAGGGGTTGGGAAAAACCACGCTCCTGCCGAGCTATAGGTCTGTGCTGCCTAAGCGTCTGCTGTACATGCTCGAAGAGATGCCTGCATGATGGATGAGCTGCGAGCAGCAGAGCAGAAGGGTCTCAGCTGGGAGCAGCAGAGCCGCCGACGGCAGTGGCGGCGCCAGCAACAGCCGCCGCGGCCGTCTCGAGCGCTGGCAACCTTATCGCCTCCCCACCAAATACCCCCAATCACATCCGCCTCCCTCCTGCATCGTTCAAGCATCATGCGGGCGTGCAGAGCACTGGTGGGCCCCGCGCCTTCCCGCGCCGTCGCCACTCCGCGGGCCAGCCAGGGCCAGCCAGAGCCAGCGCAGCGCTGCATGAGAAACTTTGCAGCCAGCGGCGGCGGCTACGCTGGCGCGCACAACAGCGACGGCGGGGAGGAGGAGGAGGACGAGCGTGAGCCGCCGGCGCTGCCGGGTGCCGAGGAAGCGGCTTTGGTGGAAGCTGGCATGGCGCTGCTGTCCTCACTCCCAGCAACTGGCACAGCAGCTCTTCCACGCCCAATTTGATGTAGAGGTGGAGCCGCGCACAGGCTTGCCTGGCTACGACGTGAGCGGGGCTGTGCGGTGCCACGCTGTGTTGTGCCGTATGTCGCTGTGCTGTGCTGTGCTG
>JAPTJF010000468.1:3764-47433 GCA_029339195.1 Micractinium sp. NFX-FRZ | reverse complement strand
GAAGTGGATGGTATTGGGCAACCGTCAGAACAGCGAGACGGCGGGTGAAAGCCGAGGTGAGGGTGCACATCCTCGTGATGCGCCGGCACCGGCGGTGCCTGCCCCCGCCTGCCAGTGGGGTCCTTACCGACAGCTGTGGGAGCGGGACAGCTGCCGCTCGGTGCTGAAGCGGAGATTGCATTGCGCTTGCCCTCTGCTTGATCGGCCTGAGATGCATGCGGTCACATGCTTTCGGTGTTTGCTCGTCGCAGGGCTGGTGTGGCTGAGGCGCTGGGCAGTACTGCAGCGGTACGCCTGCGCCCGGCGGGCCCCCAGGGCGGGCTCTCACGTGGAGCACATGCCCAGCCCTTGCACACTATTGAATGCTCTGGCGGCAGTCTGTGCCGATCGCCTCTCACAGCGCTCTCCCGTGCTCTGCGTTTTGCTCTCTCGGCTGCTGCATGCCCTTTGTGCACAGCTGTCTACTGCGCCACTGAAGACAGCTGTGCTCTATTTACAGAGGCGGATGCACGAGTGGAGGCAAGCTGCAGGGTGCAGGGTCAGCAACAAGTGTGGCCCAGCAAGAGCCCGGTGCTATGAACGGCTGGCGGGTGTTGTTTTCAACAGGTGGTGCTGTAGCTGGCGCTGAAAATGCTTTCAATCTGGGCCTGCCTGTCCGCAGCTGGCAGGTGCAAGCACCGCCTCAGGGTTTTGCAGGCCCAGGCAGGCAGCGCCAGGACAACGGTTGCAGCTGCTCGGTGGCAGCGCCCCCGCGGCAGGGCTCCCCTTTTTTGTGTGGTCGGCACAACTCCGCCCGCCTCACGCTCCGCTGGTGGGCAGCTTGACGACGGCAGACAGCACCAGGCCGTGGCGCTTCTCCACGCGCCTGCAGCACACAAGGGGGGCAGCGTGAGAGTAGGGCACCTTCCAACATGTGTGTGGGTGTGATGGCATGCCCACTTTTGGGGGGCGCGTGGCACAGGTCACCAGGCAGTGGTGCTTGTGTCCATCCTCGCCCCACGGCATCAGTCCAACTGGTGAAGTCTGTGCAACCTCTTGCCTGCAGCGCCGCCGCGCCCTCACCACACCTCGGCCCTTACTAACCAATTTATTTCTAACCAGTCGACCGCCCCTCCACCACGCCGATCCCCGCTTGCCTGTCAAAGTGGAAGGTGGGCAGCCCCTTGCCCACGCGCTCCAGCTCGCACACGTAGCTGCCCATCTCGCGGATGGCCAGAGCCTGCACAGCAAACACGCGACATCACAGTGAGCAAGAGGCCGGGCAGGGGTGCCAACACCGCGCAAGCAAGTGGCTGTCAAGTTCGAAAGTGGCAAGAGCCAGGAGAAGGGAACCAGGAAGGGCTGGGTTGTGGGGTTGGGCACGCAGGAAAGCAGTGTAGGGTGGCGTTTTTTTTCCGGGGAGAGCAGCAGGCACTGCAGGTGGGCAGGTGCTCAGGCAGGGGAGTGCCACCCCAGGGCCCATGCTGCCCTCCAGCTCGTCCTCACACCCCAGAACCCCGCCAACTGGTCCCTCGTGTGCGACATGGTGTGCACCCGCCAGCAGGCAGGCACAGTAGCAGTTCACCCACCCTGCCCCACCCTGTCCTAGCCCCTCACCAGCTCGTGCAGCTTGGAGTTCACAAAATCCTGCAGGCACAAACAGAAACAATGGAGACCAGGTTTATATAGAGCTGTGTTGAAACGCATGGACTGAATACCCTGACTTCCTAGAGTCGGCTTGCAGGAAAGCACAGCACAGCACAGCACAGCACAGCACAGCACAGCACTGCACCTGCAGCTCCGGGTCCTCCTTCTCGCGGGCGGTGGCGTGCAGCTCGCGCAGCTTGCTGCCGTTGGGTTGTGTGTGTGAGGTGGGCCAGGGAGTTGCATGGATGATTCGGCAGGCACAGGCGTGCATGGTTGCGTGGTGCTAGCCAGCAGCATCAGGGCCGGGAATGCAGTGCAAGCCAATGGCACATTCTGTGGGCTGACGTGAGCAGTGGCATGCACCGTCATAAACAAGCTGGGGTGGGCAGCAGCCTCACTTGAAGGCCATCTTGTTTAGCGCCAGCAGCAGCTGGTAGGCGTGCAGCGCGTCGCCTGCAGTACCAGAGAGCAGTACGTGCGGTACAGTTGGATGGTGTGATAAGAGGCCGCAGCTTCTCTAGCACCAGCAGCAGCTGGAAGGCGTGCAGCGCGTTGCCTGCCGTGACATGGGGTGATGGCGGCAGCGCCAGCAGGGTTGTGCAGGGCGGGCGGGGGCGGGCCGGGGCGGGGCAGGGCAGGTGGGCAAGGGCAGGCAGTCGAGGTCCGTATGCCAGATCACCACAGAGCCACCTCAGCACACAACCCGTGCCAGCTCAGCACGCAGTTTTGCGCCAGCTCAGCACCCGTCAGTGCCAGCTCAGCCTCACCCTGTGGCTCCTTCACAAAGTCGGCCGGCGGCTGGGTGATGCTGGCCAGCACCACCTGAGGCAGGCATTGGGGGGAGGGGGGTGGGGCAGTGCTTGCGAGGTGGAGGGAAGACGCAGCAGGGGAGGCGTGGGGAGGGAGCGGCGCAAGCGGGGGTAGCTGGCGACAGCGCATCGCTTCCTGCCCCACCCTTTACACTCACCAAGGCACACATAGAACCCACCCCACCCGCCCCCAATGGGCTGTTGCTGCCACAAACCGACCATCTCTCCTGCTGCCAACCTCTCCCCCCTGCTGTTGACATCGCCTCCTCTCCTGCTGCCCCCTCGCCATCCTGCTGCCACCCCTTCACCGCCCGAGGTCTCGCCCACAAGAGGAAGGGGTCCTCACATGCCTGTGAAACAGGCAGGCAGGCACCCACCTTGCCGCCCCTCATGTTCTGGTAGTCCATGAACTGCAGGGCGTCGGTCTTGGAGCGGGAGGCGCTGGTCTGGGAAACAGTAGGGGAAAGGGGGATGGGGGCAAGGACGGCGGCGGCGGGGGCACGTTATGCGGAGTTGGGCTGATTGGGTGCATGCTGCAGTGGAGAGCGCGCCTTGGGCGTGTCGAGGGAAAGCCTGAGCTTGCCTTCAGGTGACTGGCAAAGCGGCGTATGGTAACAAGAGTGTACCCCATCACCCCTGTAGTACCACTGCCCTCTCACCCCAAAGTACTTGGCGCATCCGTGCAGCGCCACGGTGTCGTTGGCAAAGTAGGCGGCCATGGCAGTGCTGATGTGCCACTGCTGCCAGTAGGTGCTGCGGGGCAGAGCGGGGGGAGGCGGGGAGGCAGGGGTTGATGGGCGCAGCGAGAGGCACACCCCAGTGCGCATAGGGCAGGAGGGGCAGGCAGCAAGCAGGGGTAGCGCATGGCTGGGGGTGGGAAGACGAGTGGGCACACATCGCTGGGCCGAGAGCTGGCGGGACGGATGTGCTGTTTGCTCTTGCGCGGCTGGAGCCTGCATCCGCCTGCCCGGAAGCCCGGCACACGCCAGCACCCTCCCCCTGCCCTGCCCTGCTCGCCCTTGGTTTGGGTCAACAGCACGCCCACACAAAGAAGGTGACTGCCATTCCCCCCAGCCAAAGAAGGGCAGGCAGGCGCTCACTTGATCACCAGGTTCACCCCATCCTCACACTTGTTGTCATAACCCTGTGGGGTGGGGGACCGGGGGGCAAGCCCGATGAAAGGAGGAAGGCGACGCGTCAGAAGCAGCAGGGGGCAAGCCCAATGAAAGGAACGCTACACATCGAAGCAGCAATCGGAGTGGAGGCTGGCACAGGTCATCTCCACGCCTGGTCTCAGCCTTGGCTGTCCCACTGACCACGTCCCACCTGCCAATGCCCCAGAGAGCCCCCCCAGTCCTTGCACCTCTCTTAACCTCCCCCTCACCTGGCTGTCCTGCCGACCACGTCTCCCGACAGTTGCCCATGAGATCGCCCTCATTTTATGAACCTCTCTCATCGTGCCCAACTTGCCCCCTCACCTGGCGCACAAAGGTCTTGGAGGATGTCTCGGCGTTGACGCAGCCGGCACAGACGCTGTCGTAGTAGGAGGTGACCTGGATGGGCAGGCGGGCGGGTGAGCGGGTGTGTGGTGGGGGCATGGGGGGAGGACAGGGTCAAGTTTGTGGTTGGTACTGCAACGGTGATTGCAACATGGTTGTGCTGGACAGGAGGGGATGGAGCGGGAGGACGTCTTGATGTGTGTGCTTGCGTTTGCGGTTGTGTATGTGGGGCGGCGGAGGATTGAGGAACCGGGGGCAGGCCGGAGTTGGGCAGTAGGCTTGCCGCCAGCGAGCGGCCCCCGGCAGATAGCAGCACACATGGCGCAGGCCAAATCGCAAAAACTGTCCGGCGGGCAGGGCAGGTGGGGGCCGGGGTGGGTACCCCCCTTGGATAGCAAGCAGGGCAGGCAGGGTGCGAACCATTCCCCCTGACAACGACATGCAGGGCAGGGTCGAGGGTAGCCCCTTCCAGCCACTTGCAAGCAGGGTAGGGAGGGCAAGGCAGGGGGCTCACCTCCTCCAGCGGCTTCTGCATCACTCCGGGCACTGCCTGTGAGCCTTCCTGCGGTTCGATGTGTGGAATCAGGCTAAGTAATCAGAACCTAAGTGTATTGGACAGCTGCCGCAGGTGGAAGCAGCCGCCGCCCCGCCTGCTGACGACGGCAGCTGCTGCGGCAGCGGCACCACCCAGCTGCTAGTGTGGGCGGGCCTGGCAAGAGCCGTCCACCCTTCCTTGATTGGCACGGCTGCTGCCTGAGGCACTCGTCCAAGACTGCCCAGGGGCAGGAGCCTGCAGGAAGCTCCATACTACCCTCAGGCACCCCCACCAGCCCACGGGCCCCTCCCAAACCCACCATCTTCATCATGCCTTTCACAGTCTCGGCCACAGCGCCCGCAACAGCTTCCATGCTCCGTTGGGAATGGGAAGAGCGAGACCAGCGAGGCGCGGCAGGATCCGCTTCCATGCACCCTTGGACGCAAGCTTTCTTTGGACCACACGCAGGTGACAAGGATCGCCTCTCCTGCCCTATTCAACCCATCCTCCTCATTATTGCATCCCTCCGTCGCTACCGACCCTGCCACCGGCCGAGCAGAATCAGCAGGAGCGCAGCCCCGAAGCCATGGCGTCTGTTGTGGCCCCGCAAAAGGCCGAGCCCACCAGCGGCACCGAGGGGCGGTTCAAGGAGTCGCTGCCCGGCGTGACTTCCATGCCTCTCGATGAGGTGAGGCGTAGGGGAGGGGCTGAGGCGGGGTGAGGCGGGAGGTCCAAGGCGGAGGCTGAGCGGCAGGGGGGCGGCAGGGAGGTGAGCGGGCACGTGGGCGGGCAGGCGCCGGGGGGTGAGGAGCTGCTGCCGGGCACCACAACTGCCAGCTGCCACAGCATCACCCAAGGTGAGCATGTTCAGCCCTGGAACTGTGTCGGTCTGGCGAGGAGTACAGTCTGGTGTGTGCCACGCCGAGAGTCCCCGCATGCCACCCCAGCTGCTGCCTGGCTGGGAGCGAAGTGATGGGGTTGTGTGGTAGTGGTAGTGCCTGGCCAGGCTGCCAGATCCTGACCTGCAAGGAACGGACATGGCACATTGCCTTGTGCAGCCCTGTCGTCAGCTCTCCAGCCAGCGTGTGTGGCTCGGCCGCAAAAGGTCGGCGGTGGGCACTTGTTCTCTCTCCGGGGTTGGTGCCACGCGGGCGCCTGCGCCCGACCGCGCTGCACGCTTCCGGTGGCACCTAACCACAGAGTATAGCGCAACCCTGGCAAGTGTTGGGCCCGCGCTCCAGGTCTTGGATGTCGCAGGCGATCAGGAACTGCCGCTGCCGCAGCTCGCACAGCCGCTTCAGGTCCGGGCGACCAGCGGCGGCAGGGGCTGCTGCCCAAACTGCGGACCGGTCTGGCCGCTGTCAGGCTTCTAGTTGATGGCATTCATATGAAACCCTGAAGCCGTGACCACGCCCGCATCGGCAGTAAGAAGAACCGCGCAGAGCGGTGGTCTACATACAGGACAGCGGGTCTGAGCACCCCTCGCTTCCCCTCAGACCCGCTGTCCTGTATGTCGACCACCGCTCTGCGCTGTTCTTCTTTACTGCCGATGCGGGCGTGGTCACGGTTTCCGGCTTTACTATGAATGCCATCAAGTAGGGTGGGGAGCTGCCGGTGGGCGCACCGCCGCATCCCCTGCCAAGCCTCTTTCCCACTCAAACACTCTCATACCCCTCTCCCGACATCCGCCCCTGTACTGCCTGCACCGCCTATACCTGCCCTTCCCCCCGTGCACACCTCCAGCACATCTGTCTCAGAGCCACTCTGTTTGCGTGGTTCTGGCAGCCGCCCTGCCCATGCCTGCACCTCGATCCGCTGTACAACCTGCACTGCCCCCCGACTCATGTGTGCCCTCCAAGCGGCCTGCCCCGGTTGCCGCTGCAGGTAAAGGCGCAGCGCTACGGCGAGACCACGAAGGGCGAGGTGGGTGGGTGGGGTGCGATCTGGGCTGGGGCGGACCCCGCTGTGGCGGTGTCTGTGAGCACCCGATGTAGGCTTGTAGGGCTGTGAAGTTGGCATGGCGGAGCATAACCGGCAGCGCCCCTGGCCCCTTCCCCGCTGCCCGCTGCCCGCTGGCGCTGGCTGTTGCGAGCGCTGTTAATAGCTCTTGCTCCTCCCCTGCCTGGCAACTCTCCCTGCAGGCCAACCGTGCCTCCCAAGCCTTCTCGGTGGGTTGACCGTAAACCCTATCCATGCTTTTCCTCTTCCGCTCCCGCAGGTCAACCGCGCCTCGTTTGTGCGCACCGACTATGCCACCGAGCTGGAGGAGGGGGTCAACGGGCAGATTAAGTGAGTTGGGGGGCATGCTGTGCTGTGCTGTGCTGTGCTGTGCTGTGCTGTGCTGTGCTGTGCCGTGCTGTATCCTGCCGTGCCACCCTGACCTGTGCTATGCTAGGCATATGCATCTCCTCCAACCCCTTCCTGCACAGAACCCTGCCCGGGCGACACGTGCCTGGCGGACTCTCCCGTTGACATGTATGTATCCCCTCCGCCGCCCTCTCCCCCCCTTGTTCCCTCCCCACAGCTTCGAGACGTCCCGTCGCTGCACCTGCCAGACCGCCTGCCTCCCTCCTCCCTCACTTTAAACCCCATCCTTCCTGTCCAACCTCCCCTCCCCCTTTTGAGCAGCTTCGAGACGTCCCTGGGCTACATCTGCCTGGCCATGGCCGCCTACATGGACCGCGACACCGTGGCGCTGCCCGGCTGCGCCAAGTACTTCCGGGTGAGGGGGCGCCGGTACTGCAGGGGCGGTGTGGTACTGCACTGCGGTACTGCTACTCTGCCATCGATGCAGTGGCGCTGCCGGGCTGCGCCAAGTACTGCCTGGTGAGGCAAAGGTACTGCAGGGGCGGCATGGTAGTGCGCAATTGGGACTGTCATGTCACCACTGACGCCGTTGCGCTGCCGGGCCGCGCCATGCAGCTACGGGTGAGGACACAGCTGCGCATGCCCTCGCACCGCGTGCTTCACCCTGCGTCACGTTCCCACTGCCCTCATACCTCTCCGCCTTCTGCTGCACCCCACCTCGGCTGGCATGTCTCTTCCCGTCCCTTCCACTTGCTGGAGAAGGAGTGCAGCGGCACCTGCAAGCTCTCTGCCTGCCTTGGCTCTTCACCCGCATGTAACAATGCCCTGCCCCCGCCCCCCTCCAGGCCATGTCGGAGAAGGAGTGCAGTGATACCTGCAAGCCTCTCTGCCTGCCTTTGGCTGTCACCCGCGCATGGATGCCACCATCCCCCGCCCCGCCCTGCCCCCACCCACGCCTGCTGCCCCTCCAGGCCATGTCCGAGAAGGAGTCCAGTGACACCCGCAAGCCTCTCTGCCTGCCTTTGACTGTCACCCCCGCCCCGCCCCCACCCCCGCCTGCTGCCCCTGCAGGCCATGTCTGAGAAGGAGTTTGGCGACGCCTGCAAGTTCTCCGCCTTCCAGAACATGTGAGAGCCGGTGCACACTGTGTGGGGATGTGTGTGGAGCTGTACTGGTAAAAGGAATGACTCGGATGTTGTTTGAGCGGGCCTGCAACCAGGCCCGGCTTGCCCTGCCCTGCAGCTGTTTAGGGGCACGCACCTGTGCTTGCGGGGCTCAAAATTGCACACAGGAAAGTGAAGCGTCCGATGCCAGCAGTGCAGGTGCCTCCCCGTCTCCCTCCACTCCTCCCTTCACTCCTCACTCCCGCCCAGACCCCCGCTGCAACTGCCAGCCTCTGCCTTTCTCTCGAGACATGTTGTGGGCGCGCGCCTCCGACCTGGTGCCTCTCATCTGCCCTCTGCTGCCTCCTCTTCTCTCTCTGAGTATTAGTTCAGTTCTTCTGCTGTGCTCCTCATAGCATGCCTGCCCACCCAGCCACCGGGAGCGCGTTGGTGGGGTGCGTGCCAGTGATGGTGCCGCTCAACGTCGCCTGTAGTCACTACTCAAGTACCATAAGTACCATAAGTAGTACAATGGTGACTATTAAGTAGTGCCTCACCGCACCCTCACCGCATGGCCAGAGGGCGTGTTGTAGAGATTCCAGCGTTTGTTGCTCCACAGCGGAGTCTACTGATGTGGAGGGCAGAATGCGCTCCATCCCAGAGGGATCCGCTCTCGAGCTACAAGAGCCCGAGCTCTTGCCTGCCCGACTGCACGCCACGCAGTGAGAATGCCCACAGGCAGTCTTGAGCGGCGCCATCACGCATGGGGTCGCCGTTGCCATGCGATCCTTTAATAAGAAGGGTCACAATATAAATGCCTGGTGTGCCGCAAGGTAGGGCTCCCCTGTGCACAGTGGCTTCCCTGCTGCTTAAAAGGTGATTGCCTTGAAAACTGGGGACCCCGCTGCAAGCCGGCGGCGGCCGCCCATTTTGCCCTGCCGACGGGTGGCGCAGCGCCGCGCCCGCCGGTTGCCACAGGCAACCCTGCGGGTGCGCAGCGTCTGCACGCGGTGTGTGGCGAGCGGCAGCAGTGCCGCCTTTGGAGCAAAGCGTCGGGGATGCCACGTGTCTGGAGTCGGTGCTTCTTGCAGGACGTGCAGTGCAGCCGCTGCTGCCCGCCAGGGGGTACATCCCAGCCTGCCTGGAAGTGGAAGCAGGTTGAGGTCGTGCGGTCTTAAATCACCGTCTCCCTGCCTCCGGCCTCGCGCCTCCAAGTCTGTGCTCCTTCCTCTCTTACACTCAACCTGTCCTCCCCCCCCTGCATCTTTCCTCCTTTTTCAGCCCTGACGCCCAATTGGCTGCCGCTTTGCCACCCTCTACTGTCCTTACTTACATGGCCTGACGCTGTGGACGTGCACACGACTTGCCATTCCGCAGGCGCGGCGGCCGCGTGCGCCTGGGGGCTGTGCCCATGCCTGACAGCGACTACTACAACGCAGACAAGGGTGAGCCGTGTGTGATGCCGTGTGTGCCTAACGTGAGGAAAGCAGAAGCGCCTTCAAGCTGGGCTGTACGTGTTCGAGCTGGCCCTTGTCACACCATCCCACTGTACCGCACGTACTGCCCTCTGGTACTGCAGGCGACGCCCTGTACGCCTTTGAGCTGGCCCTGGCGCTGGAGAAGCTGTGCATGGACAAGCTCAAGGCGCTGCACTCCATCGCCGACAAGACGGACGACTACCAGGCGAGTACCGATGCTCTCCTGTCAGTCCACCACAGCAAGGGGGAGGTGGGCAGACGAGCTTGGAGGCGCCGCACGCGATTGCAGACAGCACAGAGGGCTACCAGGCAAGTTGTGGTGAGGTGGCTCAGCCTGTTGTACAAGGCTGTTGTACAAGGCTGGTGTACCAGTGCGTTCCTGACATGCACCTCTGCCACGAGAGGGAAGAGGTGGGCAGACTAGCTCGGGGCTCTGACACTCAAAAGCAGCCGGGGGCAGGCAGCCATCGGGTGCGTGACACCCCACTGCATGTGGCCTGCCCCTCTCCAGACCACACCGAGCCTCTGCCCAGCACGGCTGCCCCACCCTCCTACTCCTCCTTCCCCACAAAGCTTGGTTGTAACTGCTTTGACAGGCTGCCCATTATTTGGTACAGGCCCAGCACCTGGTTGAGGCGGGGATGCCCAACTGAGCAACACATTTGGTTTTAAAAACTGTTCTTCCCTGTGCATTCCATCCACCCATGGTTACAGGCCCAAGACCTGGCAAAGGCTGAGATGTCCTTCTCAGCAAAGCTTGGTTGTGCCCAGTCTGAAGAAAGCCTCTTGTTTAGCACTGCAGGCCCAGGACCTGGTGGAGGCGGAGATGTCCAACCAGGCCAAGACGATCAAGGAGCTGGGAGACTATGTGAGCATGCATGGGGGGCTGGGTGGGGGAGGTGCTGGGGCACCGTGCCGTTGTGTCGAGACGGCGTGTTGCTGTAGCGTGCCAGGGGGCGGTGGGTGCGCGCAGCGCGGGTGCACCGGAGGTGTCTTGTGTACAGGGGCATGCACGCAGGGCAGCAGCGTGACCACAGAGCTTGGGTAGACTGGCTGCACGTCCACCGGTCACGTTTTCAAGCGCTCTCCTGCCGCTGTGCCTGCCCGACGCCCTGCACTCCCACCCTGGCGCCTTCCCGCCAGGACGGACTGCCTCAACGGACGCTCTCAACTCCTTACCAGTGTGCGAGCCAAGGCAGGCGGGCAATCTCTGCCCCGAACATGCCATTGCGGCTGCTCGCCTGCGTGCGCCCCCACATGCCTGCCTCTGCTCCCTGTAACCTTCGCCACTGCAGCCCTTTGCAGGACTGCTCACCCGCGTGGGGCGGCGCTTCCCCTCTCTTCTATGCGTCCCTGTCCACTTCCTGTCTTTTCTGCACACCTCCCACCCCACCCTGCCCACACAGGTGTGCGAGCTCAAGCGCGTGGGCAAGGGGCTGGGCACCTTCCGCTTCGACGAGTCGCTGGACGCGTGAAGCTGCCGGGAAGCTGCCCCGAGGAAGTCTGCGGGAGGTTGAAGCGCCTGCGCTGGCCGCAGGCTCTGGGCCAACACAGCCTGCTCTCCACTATAAGACAAGAAATCGGATGTGGCAGCGCAATATGATTCACAGGAGCTCCCTCCCGATCCCGCTGCGATGGGCGCCGCTGCCAGCGCTCGACAGCTGGATGCTGGCTGGCAATTCTAGCTTGGGCCTGATGTTGTTGAAAGACACTGTACGTTTCCCTGTAAAGCAACTGCAAGTCATGTGCATGGCCCTGCACCGTGGTAAAAGCGGGCGCTTGAGGCTTCCCGGGCGCCCCGCTGGCGCCAGCGGTCTCTTACCCGCCCCGCCGCTGCCGGCCCGCACCGGCACTAATCCCTACAAGCGAGCCACTGAGGCGGCTGCTTGGTGTTCAGAAGCGGAGCACACATGATAATGTCCAAGTCTCTGGGCACGGATCGCGCAAAGCATGCATGCTGAGATGCTGTGCCAGCCCGCCAGCTACCCACACACACACGCGCTCCCATTTTACCCGCATCAGGACGTGGGGTAGCGTCGCCCGCAGTATGGTTAGATCCAGATGTCTTTCCTTGCCCGGTGCACATGTATGCAGCAGGAATGGGATGCACTGGTTGCCGCCCATTACATGCCACTGCGGCTTCTTGGGGGCGGCAGCCGCGGCGGCGGCACCCCCTGGAACCGGCGGGTGCGGCGGCTGCGGCGCCCGTCGGCAGGGCAGAGTGGGCGGCCGCCGGCGGGTTGCAGCGGCCCCTGCTGTGCAGCAGTGAAGCCACGATGCACAAGGAAGCCTTGCCCACGTCGCGCAAACCTATTTGATTCTGGATCCTTTCCAAAAGGATTGCCTGGGATCAGGATCATGCGGGATCCTTTCTTCCTGAGAATTGCATGGGTTTCGTTCATCCAAACCAGCCACCCACCTGTGCCTCCGGGGGTTTGTTCTCGCACGTGAATGGCTGCTCGGACAGAGGATTGCACCCTGCCGTCTATCTACGAGGACTCCACCCACTCCACACTTCCGCTGCCGTCCGCTCTCCACGTTTAGGTAAGAATGCCCCCACATATGGGCTGCCTTTGGGGGGGCTCCACCAAGGCTCCCGGTGTCTAGCCTAGAGGCTGCGACGCCCGGGCGCCCGGGCGCCAGGGTGCCCGTGCTGCTGCAGTGTGACATGGCGCTAGCGCTAGGGGTGCAGGGAGCGTGGCGCCTCGGCTTGGCCGCAGGCCTCGGTGCCGGCTGCCGCAGCCAGCGCCGCAGTTTGCTGGCGCCCGCCCACTGCTGCCACCGCCGCCGCCGCCGCCGCTGGTGCTGCAGAGAAATGACAGAGCAGCGCATCACAGAGCTAGAGGGCTCGCTGGCCGCAACGCGGGCCAGTCTGGCGTCAGAACGGGCGCGAGAGAATGCGCTGCTGTTGAAGCAGCAGCTGCAGCAGGCGGAGGTTGCCCGCACCCCGGAGCTGGAGCTGCAGCTGCTGCAGCAGTACGGCTCTGCAGTGGAGGAGCACACCAGGGCCATGGAGGCAGAGATCGAGGCGCTGCAGGCAGCTGCAGACTCATGTGAGTGAAGGGGTGGGGGCAGGGTGTGCACCCAACCCCGCACAGGGTTCGGGGTGAGACAGACGGCAGCCTGCTCTTCGCTCCTCTTACCCTGGCACATTTGTGTGTGTGTGTCCCCCAAGTGCATGTGCATGCGCCCTGCCCCGCGAAAGAATCCGAAGTCACCCAAGTTAAGGCGCCCCCACTAAGGGACCGGTCACACAGAGCGGCGCAGCAGGCAGCATGACGCACATGCAGCCGCTGCAGCAGCAGTGCTGGCGCTGCAGTCCCTGTGCGGGCCAATGCGCACATCCCATCCATCTGACAGATGGCGCTCCCACTGCCTGCTTTGCCAACCTGCAGCCGCCGAGGACCAGGGTGTGGAGGAGGAGCTCACGGGGCTGACCTGCCAGGGCTGCGGCCAGCGCCTGCCCGTGGCCCAGCCGCCGGCGCCCCCTGGCCCGTACTACTGAAGCCGGTAAGTGCAGCAGGCAGCCGAGCCGACTCGGATGGATGTGAGTGGGGGGCTGCACCTGGCAGGCAGGCCCTGGCCTGCTTGGCGCCGCTCTTACCCTGACAGTGATTTGTTGCTGTGGCCAGTTGCCTTGCAACACAGCTTCTACGTTTGGCTCCCCCCACAAAGCACCGTACAAGGTGGTGCAGAAGGCAGCACAGCTGGGCACGCAGCCACTACAAACAGCGTGCTGCTATGGCACCTGCCCAAATCTCAATTCACCCAACAGATGGTGATACCACTGCCCTGCTGCCAGCTGCAGCCAAGGGGATGTCGGTGGATCAGCAGCCCGCGGGGCCAATCTGCGAGCTCCGCGGCCAGCAGCTGCCCACGCCGGCGCTGCTGGCCGCGGAGCTCGCATATCGGCCCCGCGCGCTGCTGGTCCACTGACATCTCCTTGGCTGCAGCCCCAGCCGCGCCCTGGCCGCTGCCGTAGGCCTGAAGGCTGTGCTTCGGAAGGTGAGTGCAGCCTGCAGCGCCCGGCGGTGGCGCCCGCAGCCGCGCACTGCTTCCCAAGACATTGCACACTGAAGTTGGGCGCTGTGCTTGAGCTACCAGGGGGTGCCGGACATTGGCTTCGGTGACCCGCTAGCTGCTCCTGAAAGCGCTCCTAGCCTGCTGTTGACCGGGCAATTCCCCCAGGTTCCTTCCCCCTCCCCCCCGGCTTGCCTGCCCCCTGAGCTCACCCCAACTCCACCGAACACCCGCCTGCCGGGCGTCCTCCTCTCCAGCCTGGCGCCCCGCTCATGCTTCCACACTGTCCCTTGCCTGCCCTTCCGTGCCCCCGCCCGCCTGCCCTGCCCTCCCACACATCCCACCGCCTCCTGCCGTCCTGCAGAACACCACGATGCTTCCGCTGGCGCCGTCGGCGCTGCACTGCCCACCCAAATCATGCCCTCTCACTATTCCTGTCTGACCCGCCCTTTCAAGCCCCACAGGGCAATCGGAACTCTGCCTGCAGGCGCCCGCCAGCTGGCGCCCACCCCTCCTGTCGCCCTCCGCTTGCCTGACCCCGCTCTTCCTCCCCTCCCCTTCCCTCTCTGCCCCGCAGGGCGTGCTGGACTCCGCCTGGCGCCCAATCTTCAACGCTGCGCTGGCCGGAAGTCTGGGGGTTCGGCAGCGCCTGATGCTGGCAGCGCTGTGCCGGGCGGCTGATGGGATGACAGAGGCGGCCTGAGCCTGACCGCAGCCTGACCAGCAACACTTGGGGAGTGCACGGCCCGATGCACCATCAGATGCATCAGCCTGCGTGTGCCTCCAACACCAACCTGCATGTGCCTGCCTGTAGTCTCGCCAGTGCAACCACCACACTGGCATGCCATTCTTCCTTGCACGTGGAAAGGAAAGCAGTTCTTGCAAGAAAGGTGCAGTGTATATGAACACGAATTCAGACATGCCAAAGAGCGCGAAACTAGCGGGGTGTTTGCCGGGCGCGAGATGCATGTCTGGACCTCGTATTCCGTGCCTCTGAAGGTGCGGATGGCTTGCCAGCCCCCAGCCACCCTGCTCCCCTCCCAGCAGCTGCCACAGTCGTATAGTTCAGTTCTCTGGCCCTGCCCCCTGGTAAAAGCGGGCGCATGAACGGGCGCCCCGCCTGCCGCCAGCGCTCCCTACCCGCCCCGCCGCTGCCGGCCCGCACCGGCCCTAATCCCTAGAAGCGAGCCACTGCGGCGGCTGCTTGGTATTCAGAGGCGGAGCACACATGATAATGTCCAAGGCTCTGGGGAAAGGGCACATGAAAACATGCATGCTGAGATGCAGCGCCACGCTGTGCCGCGCTGTGCTCTCACAGCCCGCCAGCTACACACCCGCCTGCGGCCTTTCTGCACCTGCTTTTTCCGCGTATTACATGGTATCGAGGCACGAGGTTGTGCGCACGCTGTTGTCGTTTCCCGCATGCGCATATGGCATGGATTCAAGGCACTATGTAATGCAAATGCTGTGTTGTTCGTTTTTGTGCGAAGATGCCATGCTCCATGCAGCGATTTGCAAATGTGGTGAGGGCGCGATGGAGCATTCTTGAATGAATGGTGGTATGTGGAATTTCAAGATGAAAGCAGTGAGATTTGAGTCAAGTGAAGGTGGTTAGGCAGTGGGGTGAGGTGAAGTGCGGTAGGAAAGGAAGTGGGCGGGAATGAGAAGAACAGGGCAGGCACAGCTAATATGTGCTGTCGCCCCGTCTAGTATGGTTATCCGCTTGATAATAGAATAAGAGATAGTAGTCGCATTGTACATGTAAAAGATCACCGCTGCTATTGGCATCAGGCATTGATTACACGCTGTAAGGCAGGCCAAGCCGCCGGGAACAGCAGCCCACTTGAGCCTCCGTGCGAATGCGGCGGCGCCGGCTGGCTGACGTGGCGCCTCACACCACACAAAGAAACTCGCAGCCTGTCTTTCCATCAGGTTTAAAGTGTCAGGTGGCGGGAGGCCAGGCCCACACCTTGACATGCTCGATCTCGAAGCGAGGGCGTGCCCACCCCGCTGACGTGGCGTCCCACGCCGCGTGGCTGTTCCACGTGCCAAAGCGGTCCTGCAGGAAGAAGCCGCCGCCCACAGCCAGGTTGATGATCAGGTGGAAGCGCTGGTCCCACGGCTGGCCCGCTGCAGAGGAGAGCAGGAAGGGAGGGCAGCAGTGGGCGGGAGGTGAGACGTAACGGTGAAATCAAACACCGTGCTGCTAGCGTGGGTGATCCACTGGGAGCGCGTTGGGCGCAGGGCTGCAGCTGGCCGGCTGTGGCAGGCAGAGGGGCGGCGAGAGGATGGGAGAGGACGGGCAGCAATAGGTTGTCGGCAGTGCACACAGGTGAGGGGTCCTGCCGGCAGCCCGCCCTGCCTCCCACCCCACCCTCATCTGCACATTGTGGACCAACCATGCATGAGCGGCCTGCCCTGCGCCCGCGCTCCCGCTGGCTTTGTCCACCGCCTGCCATCTAACAGCCCGCCCCTCCCCTTAGCACCCCACCTTGCATGTAAGGGCTGCCTGCGCCCACGCTCCAGCTGGCTTTGTCCACCGCCTGTTTACCCACGAACCTGCAGACCATCCAGTAGCCCGCCCCGTCCCCCGCCTCCCAGCACCCCTAGCGCCCCACCTTGCGTGTACGGGCTGCCTGCGCCGACACTCCAGCTGATGTTCAGCGCCTGCTCGTGAAACTGCTGCCCGTCTACCAGCCAGCGCATGAGGGCGGGGCGGCCGGTGGCGGGGTCGGAGGTCCACTCCAGCGCATAGTCGTGCATGCCTGGCGTGGGAGGGAGAAGGAAGCGGGAGGTGCTGCCGTACATCTCAACACCCAAAGCAGCACTGCGCCGCAGGCATAGCTTGCATACTGCTCTATGCTTGACAGTACATTCGGGCTCGTCTCCCTGGCGGGAAGCGAAAGTAGAGGAGAGGACGTTGCAGAGGCCCCGAGGCCGGGGTCAGCACGCGCCCCCGCCTCACTGCAGCCTGCCGACGCACCCCGCCCAGACACATGGCCGCTGCTTGATGCGCACCCACCTGCCGAGAAGTCGACCCCCGGGAAGCGCACACCCCCGGAGCTGCGCCAGGCGTTGGCGGGCCAGGTCGCCCCGTAGTGCAGCGTCCCCTCTACCGTGTCTGCCAGGGAGGGCTGCCCCCGGGCCTCCAAAATGTCGATCTCCCCGCTGGCAGCCCACGTGCCGTAGATCTCATCTGGATGCGGGAGAGGGAGAGAAGAAGGCGGAGGGAGGGAGGGAATGGGGGGAGGGGAGAGGCAGGGAGACGAGGGCGGGAAGGCCGGTTGGGGCAATGGGGCCAGCCGCAGGCAGCAGGCACACAGCGCAGACTCCCCCCTCATAAAGCCTTCGCCAGCTACATGCTTTTCATCGTCCGACCCCAGGAGCGTACAACTCAATACTACAATGTACCGACGCATACACCCTTGGCCTCAGCAGTAGCAACCCCCCGCACCGGTGGGCAGCATCCAGATGGCGGGCCAGAGGAAGGCGCCCCTGGGCAGCTGTTTTCGCTCATCCCACAACCGCTGAATCATTTCCTTTGGGCAGCACCCAACAGCCGGGCACCGCCTGGCAGGCACAAGCTGCCCAGAAGCAAACTCAGGCTGGTATAAAATGACACGGCAGTCACTTACCGGTGGGCAGCATCCAGATGGCAGGCCACAGGAAGTCGCCCTTGGGCAGCTGCGCCCGCACCTCAAACCGCCCGTACCGCCAGCTGCCAGCTGGCGACAGCTTGGTGCGCAGACGCGCGCTGGTGAAGGGCTTGGCGGCGGTGCAGGACCAGGCGTCCCAGGGGCGGGTGCAGGTCTGCAATGGGTTGATTGCGAGGACAGGCAGGGGGTCGGGATAATGGGAAGCGGGGGTGCAGGTGGGGCAGGGTGGTGAGCTTGGCAGCGGTGCATGACCAGGCGTCCCAGGGGCGGGTGCAGGCCTGCAGGCGGGCCGAGGCAGGATGAGCATGTGGGGCAGAAGAACAGGGGGGCGGGTCAGCGTGAGGGCAAGCGGTGAGTGGGGGAGACTAGTTGGCGGGCAGGTGGGAGGCGGCTGGCAAGGGAGGTGTGGTGCTCCATGGGACCGCAAGCTGAGGGCTGCCACCCCCTGTACAGCTGCATGGACACCATGCGCAAGCCGCTGCCCGACCATGTGCACCTGCACCGCCCCTGCCAATTGCCGCTGCTCACCACCCTGTTGCGCACATTTGGCCAGACCAGCCCCCTGCACAGCTGCACACCACCCGCCCTGTGTGCACCTATCTCTTATCCATGCACAATACCGCACACACACACACACACACGCGCAGCCCCCCACACCTGCACCGTGCCCGCCCAGTCTCCCCGCCGCGCCTCCAGCACCAGCCGCCCGCCCTCCACCCTCAAGTTCTCAGGGCGGTCCACGTAGCACTGGTGCTCCCCTGCAATGAGATGGGAACGGATAGGCACACTGGCAGGCATTGAGATTCACACCATAAAGCTTGATTTCACACGAAGAGCCGCTCAGCCCTCAGGGCTCGGGGCTGGTTGGAGTAGCAGTGGTGCTGTCCCTAATGGTAAGGGTGGATGGTGCGGCGCAGACATGTGTGGATGCTGGGACCGTGTTCCAACGAGGTGGGAGCAACAGAGGGGTGCAGATGAAGGGGGCAAGGCAGGTCAGGGAGGGCACAGCCTGCACTCATGCGGGGGCGGAGAGTGCCGCACGTACACGGCACGGCTGCTGCCCCTGCACGCATATGCAGCGTGCCCTGCCCTGGCCTCGCATGCACCCCCTGCGCTCCCCTCACCGTTGCCGCCACCCCAGCAGTCTTGCTCAACATCGAAGAGAGAGCGGTTCAGGGATCCACTAGTAAAGGTGGAGACAAGGATGGGCTCTCCCCAATAAATCGCGCCAGGAGGAGGCGGAGGCGGGCTGCTGGCAGGCGGCGGTTGGGGCCGGGGAGGGGGCGGCAGCGGAGGTGTGGGAGGAGGCGATGGCGGTGGTGGGGGAGGCGACGAGGGTGGGGGCAGGGGAGGTGGGGTGCTGGAGGGTGCTGGCGGGGGTGGTGAAGGGCGGGGAGGTGGAGGAGGTGGGGAGAGCTGGGGCGGGGAAGGGGGTGGATGGCGGGGAGGTGGGGTGGGGGGTGATGGGAGGGGCGGAGCGGGAGGCGAGGGCCGGGGCGGAGGGGGAGGTGTTGGGTGGGGTGGTGGGTAGGGTGGGGAAGGGCGGGGTGGTGGTGGTGGTGACGGTTGGGGAGGAGGTGAAGGGCGGGGCGGAGGGGGAGGGGGGCGGCGCGGCGGCAAAGGAGGAGGGGGGCGAAGCAGTGGAGGGGCAGGGCGGGGCGGAGGAGGAGGAGGGGAGCGCCTTGGGGGTGGGCGATGAGGCGGGCGCGGTGGTGGTGGGAGAGTTCGAGAGAAGGGACGTGGCGGCAGCGGCGGAGCGGGCGGAAGGGGGCGCCGAACTGGCGGGCGACGGATGGGCGGTGGAGGGGCAGCCCGTGGTGGCGGCGGCGGGGAGGGCGAGGGCGCAGTTGATGAAGGCTGCTGAGTAACGGTCAGCAGGGCTCGGCCCTCGGGGTCACACTTGGCGGGCGCCAGCCGGTAGTGTGCACACACGCAGGCGGGGCACACCGGCAGGTGGGGCTCCCTTGCAGAGTCTGCCAGGCGGCAGAGGCGGCAGCCGTTTTGGGAGGCCAGGCAGCCCAGGCCTCCAGTGGTGCAGGTGGGGTTGAACCCCAGGAACGAGACTCCCACCCCTAGGTTGGGGTTGGCTTGAGAGAAGCAGAAGTCGGCGCAGCAGTCCCCGCCGGCAGAGAGGGAGGCGCACAGGCCCGTGGTGGGGCGGGGGAGAGGCGGGGGCGAGGAGCTGCACAGCGTGGGGGCAAGGGGCGGCATGTCAGGTAGTGGTGCAGGATGGGGGGGAGCAGATGATCATCCCAGTTACAACAGTCAGCTGTGGAGACACAACCAGATTGCTGCGGCTGCTTGGAGAATCTTACAGCTCCTGCAAAGAAAAGCCTGGTTGCCCACATGTCTGAGCCACCCGCCACGCACCTGGACAGTTTGGGCGGCGGCGGGTGAGGTGGCACACCCTGCCGCCCTGCATCACACTTGGCGGGCGCCAGCCGGTAGTGCGCACACACGCAGGCAGGGCAGACCGGCAGGTGTGGCTCCCTTGCAGAGTCGGCCAGGCGGCAGAAGCGGCAGCCGCTGCGGTCTGCTAGGCAGCCCAGCCCGCCAGTGGTGCAGGAGGGGTTGAACGCCTGGAAAGAGACTCCCAGTGCTACGTTTGGGTTGGCCTGGGCAAAGCACAGGTCGGCGCAGCAGTCTCCGGCGGTGCAAGTGGTGCCTTGGGGCTGTGCCGCTGCCGGGTTGCTGGCAAGGAGCAGGCGGTTGCCAGCGCCTGGGGTCGGGCCGCCAGGGGCGGCGAGCACTTGCCCTACGGCTGAGAGCTGGATTTCATGCGGAGGCTGGCACGCCGATGCTGTGGTGATCAAGAGGAGTAGCAGGGAGGCTTGGGGCAGGAGTGGGAAAAGTGGCGTGCCGCCGGCATGCCCCATGGCCGGCCGCCCGCCACCGCTGGCGGCAGCCAGTGGCAGGTCCCTGGTGCCGCTCGTGCTGCCTGGCGCCCTGCGGGCTGGCTGCGGCGTCGCCTCGGATTCTCGGTGCAATGTCGAGCTGCGCCCTACCAGCTGTGCTGGTGGGCTGCAGGGGCCGAAAGCGAGTGGAAGCGCGCAATCTGCAGGATGGGCGGCGCCCGCAGATGGACCGGCCAATTCGGGGAGCGGCGGCCTGATATAGCAGCATGAGCGCTTGTGGAAGCCTAGAAACCCAGGAGACCGGGAGCACGCGGAAAGCCAGCTGGCAGCAGGTCGCAGCAGGGAGAGACTCCTCTGCAACTCCTAACAGTTGAGGAATGCAGCGCCAATTTACCTGCAAGCGGAACGCTGGGCAAGGGAGGGAGGTTGGTGTTTCAGCCGGCACCAAGCACCAACCGCCAACAGGCCGGCAGCTGCCGCCGGCACTGGCAGCTGCTGCAGGGCACCTCGCTCCAGCCCGCCCCCCTCTCCTGCGTGGTTGATGCTGCGTGCAGTTCGACCGAGATGCGTGTCAGCTATTGCACACCGCCATGGGCAAGCATACCGTGTCGGCGCCTGCACTGTGCCATAAATGCCTTGCCCGCCTGCCTGACACTCAAATTCATGGTCAGCACGACAATAATCAAGCGCGGCGCTCGCACTTAGATCAAAAGAAGCATACAGTGTTCCAAGCCCGTTGCATGCATGCATTTCATGGCGGCGCACGCTGTGCATGGCAGGCCTGGCGGCGCTCACGCCTGGCGTAGCTGCAGCGAGACCTTCCCACCTGCTGCATGCATACACCTCCGGTGGCCATCCACTGATGACACATACACAGGGTCCATAATTGCACGGTCACACGGATGCGATAACTGCCAGGCAAGCGGCGCAGCAAGCATCAATAAAAATGCGGGACAAACATTGGCAGCCGCGGGTGCAGCCTATCTAAAGCAGGCACCACCTGAGCCGCTGAGTGGCAGGCAGCAGCAAGGTGCAACACACAGGCAAGAGGAGAAGACAGAAAGAAATCGGCAAACAGGTTGAACGTGGCACAACAGGTCCGCTGACACAAAGGCTAGCGGGAAGACAGGCGAGGAGGTCTCAAGTGATGGAGGAGCAGGAAAACATAGCAGGTGCGCAATGGTATGGGCAGCTTGCAGAGAAAGGGGACGCTTGGGCAAGGGGTGATAAAGGGCAGGGCAGAGGCAGTAAGTGGGCAGGCCAAGAAAACATAGCAGGTGCGCAACGGTATGGGCAGATTGCAAAGAAGGGGGAGGCTTGGGGAAGTGCTGATAACGGGGAGGGCAGTGGCAGCATGTGGGCAGGCCGCCTAATCAAAACAGGGTGCGTGGGACACTTAACCTTAGGCTTGGGCTGCAGCCAAGGGCTGCAGTGCTGCCGCTCAGGGAATGCGCACCCCGTCAATCACGCGCTCGACATCTGTCCGGCAAATGGGGCACTGGCTCCGGACAGCGCGCTTCTTTGCGCAGCCGCTGCACACGCAGAGGTGCTTGCAGGGGAGGAGCAGCACGGAGCACGGGGCATCCAAGCAGGCAACACACTCCGTCTGGTGCTCGCCGTCGCCAGCCGGGCGCTTGCGCTTGCGCTCCTGCCGCAGCTGGCTGCCCAGCCGGTTCAACAGCCGGCTGACGTCGTCCTGGCTGCCGCCAGCCGCTGCTGCTGCTGCGCCTGCCGCTGAGGTGCCCGCTGCTGCGGTGTCCACTGCTGCGCCGCCCGACCCTGCACCGCCCACCCCTGCGCCGCCTGCACCTGCCGCACCCCCTTCTGGCACCAGCAGCAGCAGCAGCTGCATGCTCGCTGCCGCATCTGTGCGTTCCAGCGCCAAGTCCAGCGGGGTGGCACCGCTGTCGCTCCGGGCTGCCGGGTCGGCGCCTGCAGCGATGAGCGCACGCGCCGCAGCTGCTGCCGCTTCCGGGCACTTGTTGGTTGCTGCCCTCTGCAGCGGCTGCTTGCCATCCGCATCTTTGGCCGCAACATCAGCACCTGCCTGCAGCATGCGCGAAGTGGAGGGGGCGGAGCAGGAAACATGTGCGTTGGGCAGGGCAGGCAGGAGTGCGAAACGAGCAGCCGCGGTGTGCAGGCAGGCAGGCAGGCAGGCAGGCAGGCTGGATTGCAGCAGGCAAGCATTCCGCCAAGCAGGCATGCAGGTAGGCAGGCTGACGAGCAGGCAACCAAGCTTGCCTGGGACAGCGCCGCAATTGCTGCTTCTGCCATTGCCGCGCTCTGACGCACAGCCGCAAAGTGCAGTGCCGCGCCCTCCCGCTGCCCCCCTCTGCTGTTGACATCTGCCCCCGCCGCCACCAGAGCTTGGATCACTGCCTTAGCTGCTGCCGGACTGCCGTAGCTGCGCATAGCTGCCACGTGCAGTGGGTGCAGCCCCTCAACATCTGTCGCTTCGAGGGCAGCGCCTGCGCCCACCAGGGCTGCCACCGTCTCTGGCTTGCCAGACCGGGCTGCCCAGTGCAGGGCAGTGGCGCCGCTGCTGGCCTTGGCACCCACGCTGGCGCCTGCCGCTGCCAGGGCTGCCACCGCCTCTGGCGTGCCACACCGGGCTGCCCAGTGGAGGGCAGTAGCGCCGTCATTGTCCTTGGCATCCACGCTGGCGCCTGCCGCTGCCAGGGCTGCCACCGCCTCTGGCGTGCCACACCGGGCTGCCCAGTGGAGGGCAGTAGCGCCGTCATTGTCCTTGGCACCCACGCTGGCGCCTGCCGCTGCCAGGGCTGCCACCGCCTCTGGCGTGCCACACCGGGCTGCCCAGTGGAGGGCAGTAGCGCCGTCATTGTCCTTGGCATCCACGCTGGCGCCTGCCGCTGCCAGGGCTGCCACGGCATCTGGCTTACCCCGCGCGGCTGCCGTGTGGAGGGCAGTAGCGCCGCTGCTGTCCTTGGCATCCAGGCTGGCGCCTGCCGCTGCCAGGGCTGCCACTGCAGCAGCAGCTGCTGCCCCATTCTCGTTCCTCGCCGCCCTGCAGGAGCATTGAGCAATGTCCAGCATTGCTCAATCGTCAGTGCATGACCCCCCATCGTCAGTGCATGACCCCCCATCGTCAGTGCATGACGAAGGCTGGCTACAACTTCCTGCATTCTGTGCTTGCAGCCCATGCACTCCATCCCCTCCGCTACCAAACTGGCGGCTCTACTAGCAGCCCCCTACCAACCCTCAACCCACCCACCAGTGCAAGGGTGTGCTTCCCATGTTTGCAGTGGCCTGCGGGTCTGCGCCTGCCGTCAGCAGCGCCGCAATCGCCTCTTCGGCTGCAGCTGCATCCGTGTTCTGGGCTGCAAAGTGCAGAGGGCCGCGCACATTTCCTCCGTCGACTGCAGCACCCGCCGCCACCAGCGCGCGCACAACCGCCGCCACCGCTCCGGGCTTGCCATACAGTGCTGCGTATTGCAGAGGGGTCCCCCCAAACCTAGTTTTCTTGCTGACATCTGCCCCCTCGCTGAACAGTGCCGTGATGGCTGCGCTTGCAATGGCGCCGTCTGCCAGCATTGCTGCTGCATGCAGGGGCGTCCTGCCCGCGCCGTCCATGCCGTTTGGGTCCCCCCTGCCTCCAGGGCTGTGTAGATGGCAGCCAGGCAGCCAGTGCGGCTGGTTGCCTGCAACAGTGCCTCATGCAGCGTGGCCTGCGGAGAGAAAAAGAGTAAAATTTAGGGGCAGGGCTTGCAACTTGCAAGAAGGGTTGAGCAAGACAGGCGGGCAGGCTTCCAGGCGGTGCAGCACCCGCTTGAGCAAGCCACGCTGTGGGGCAGGGTGCAAGTGATATTTTCCTACGTGCGCTGCACACACTGCGCATGCACACCGCGCATGCGCACACCTTGGGCGCCGCCGCGCTGCCCCTGGGGATCGTCCCGCGTGGGTTAGCCCCTGCCCTGCGTGTGGTGGCCCTAGCCGCTGGGGCAGTGGCAGCGGCAGCGGCAGCGGCGCCGGGTGCCGCCCTGGTGCCCGGCAACGACGTCGGCAACCTGCCCTAGACTGGCAGACAGATGCCGCTGCTTGAGCAGTGCCCGCTGCAGCCTCTGCCCGCGCGCCGCTGCCGGAGGATGAAGTGGGCGCCATCAAACCGCGGCCTGCCGGCAACTTGCGCTCCTGGTCTGCACGGTGTTGCAAAGCTCGAGCATAGCATACGGAGCCCCTTGATTGCTGTCGCCTGCTGGGCTTAGGCACAGCACACAGCAGCGCGCGTTGCAATGCTGTTCACAATGTCTAGCCCTCTGACCAGCCCTCTGACTTCCCGAGGACGGCCCTCCAAACGTTCAGATGTAAGGCATGGCACCAGGGCAAGCCTGTTTAAGACGATGCATGCTGTGCACGGCGAGCCTGGCAGGGTGCTGGCGGCGGATGGCCAGCAGCCTGACGATGCAGGGGCGCGGTCTTGAGCCCCCAGTGGGGGCAGGTGGGGCTGCCACGTAGGATGCCTTGTCAGCTGCAACAGCAACATCAAAGGCGCATACACGCGAAGTAGGACAAGGAACGGGGCAAGCGCGCCTTTCCCCACAGCTGCCCCCAGCCCCCGGCAGCCGCCGCTCACGGCGCTTGCGACTGCGACCAGGGCTGCGTCTGCAGCTGCGAGGCCTGCAGCTGCGAGGCCTGCAGCTGCGAGGCCTGCAGCTGCGAGGCCTGTATGCGCGCCGTTCGGTCCAGGCAGGTGCTGGCAAACCACTGCTCGGCTGCGGCGGCGTCGTAGGTGCTGCTGGGGGCGCCCTCTTCTTGGGAGATGGGCTTCACCTGCAGGCAGGGCGGGCACAGCACAGGGAAGGGGCAGGCGGGATGTGCACCAGGCAAGAGACAGGCAAGCCGGCTGAGCACAACATGCAAGAAAGGCACAGAATGGCACAAGGCAGGGCGTGAGCGCGACCTTGGCTGTCGACACCATGCAGGGCTCCCTGCCAGCACTCCCTCCCCGCCCCCCTCACCCTCCCCCACCTGCCGCCGGTTGAGCTGCTCCCAGAAGCCGGCCTTCACAGGGTCAGCCTTGCACCTGCACAGCACCGTTGAAAGCAGCGCGGCAAGCATACGACTCGACTTGGTTGTTGGAGCTGAAAACATGTCGGCCCGTGCCGCTGCGGCACTGCAGTACGCTTCTCCACCTCCTGATAATGTACTGCCTGGCCATGCCCGACACTACACCGCCTCATCTGCAGTACAGGGCGTTGCAGCAGAGGATTCACAGGGGGCACCAGGTCGCGCCTGCCGGCACGCCTCCCACTGTCCCTCCCCCTCCATGCCAGCTGTACCGCCGCCCCTGTACTGCCCCCATGTGATGCACGGTGTCATGCAGTACACCACCTCACCTGCTGTACAGGTCCTCCAGCAGGGTGTTGAACAGGGGTGCCAGATCGTGGGTGGCGCACTCCTCCCGCAGGCGGTCCACTAGCTCGGAGCACTGCATAACACAATGTGCAATGTGCCCAAGCGGTGTGTGAGAGAGAGGGGGAGGGTTGGGGGAGTCGGTGGAGGTAGGGCATTACTATTAACAGCACTGCGTGGGAGGGACGGACTCCGAGGCTTGGAGGCGAGGCATGTCGAGTGGGAAGGCAAGGGAATGAGGGATCCTTGCAGGCCAACCGCACCAACTGGCACCCAAGCAACTGCGCGGCCAAGAACCACCCAACATGCTAGCTGTGTTAGGAAAAAAGGAAACGAAAGGAAAAAAGAAAATTAAAGAGCTCACTCACCCAGCTGAACTTGCTGTCGCCCATGCTGCCAAACACAATGTTCTTTATCGCCAGCGCCAGCCCCTCCATGGCAGCCTCCGCCTCGTCTGCAGGGCGGGGTCGGGGTTGGGGGGCAGGGACGTACAGTGGGCCCGACGTTAGCCAGCACGCCTCCCCACTGGTGGTGCCCCTCAAGACGCTCACAGCCCGCCCACCCAAACCGGCTCAAACTAAGGCAAAGTTGCAATGTAGCCCCACCGTCTGCCAGCGGTGCCTCCTACCCCTCCGGGTGATCCGTCCACCGCCCCACCCGCACCCAACCCAGACCGGCTCAAAACCGTGACACTTAAGGTAGGCCCACCGTCGGCCAGCAGCGCCTCGCACTCCTCAGCACACTACTACCTCCGCCGCCCGCCCGCCAAACTGGCCCTGCTTAACGAAACCGGTGTGGACGCACCATCAGCCAACAGCGCCTCGCAGTCCTCCAGCTATGTTGTGTTACCGTGCCCCACCGCCTGCCACACCAACTATAAGCATATCATTTCAACATGGACGCACCATCAGCCAGCAGCGCCTCGCAGTCCTCCAGCGGGTGCTCCGTCGACACCCGCACCTGCTTGCGCCGCTTCTCCTTGGCTGCCTGCGGGGGGTGGGGTGAGGGGGTGGGGGAGGGGAGGCGTAGGTTGAGGGAAAAGGGGAGGGGGGACGGAACCATGGGGCGGACATGGAGGGGAAGGTGTGCGGGGGTGGAACGTGAGGGGGAGGGGGGTGGACATGGGGGGAATAGGGGGAGACATCGAGGGGAAAGGGGGAGGGGGACCAAACCACGACCTGCTTGCGCCGCTTCTCCGTGGCTGCCTGAAAGAAACAAAGAAAGAAACGGACGCTAGTGCGCAGGCGATGTAGGCGGGGGTGGAGGCAGGCAGGCACCCTGACCAGCTTGTGGCCTGTTCTATTGCAGGCACTGAAAATGAGCTGGATGGTGGGGGACATGCCGCCTCACCTGCCCCATGGGAAAGGCGGCCTTGGCAGCCTCTAGAGCTTCAGCTGCCTCCGGCATGCCCCCCACGCGCGGCTCCAAAACGTGCCGACACTGCAGGTGGGGGGCGTGCAAGCGAGGGGAGTGCGTGGGGGGGACGTGGGTGGGGCGTGCCGGCACAGCTACAGGGAGAGGGGTAGAGTAACACGGGGAACCCTTGATGCAGCAGGCTGCCCTCTCGCCCCGCAGCATGGCGAACAGCGGGTGCGGCGGCCGGACGTCAAACCAAGTGCTCAAACCACCTCCATACCAGCCAGCAAAGCTGCGCCCAAAATGTGTGCAATTTGCAGTCCACAATCCAGCACCTCACCAGAGCGTCCTCCTCCTGCAAGACAGACTCTGGGTCGGTCACCCTGCGGCAAAACACACAGCACGGCAAAGCGCAGCACAGTGGGCCAGCTGGCAGCCAGGGTGGGTGGGGCAGGTGGGCGCAGGTGCGCTGCCTGGTGGGATGCGCTGGTGCTAATGATGGCTGCAGGGGCTGCCGCCGCCAGAGCACCACACGCTGTGCGCACTGAGGAGGCAGCAGGCGGCGGCATGGAGACCACAAGGGCCCTGCAGCCTCCTGTGCCCAGATCGTACTAGAAAGCGGGTAGGCACCACCTGCTCCCGATATGCACATGCTTACATGCACAGTCCACTCCCTCCCCCACCTGCGCCCCAGCTCGTAATAGAGGCGGTGGATGTGCGGGTTGGGGGTGCTCTCGGGCGCCAGCTGCTCCAGGGGGCCTGCCAGTGTGGGGAGGCAGGGCGTTTGAAGAAAAATCAGAGAGGGAGAAGGGTTGGGGAGAGGCGGGCAGGGCGGCGGGCGCAAAGCGGGGCGGGGTAGGGTGCATGTAATGGCGGAAGCCGCAGCCGCCCTCTGCTCCTCCCCAAGCCAACCCTTGGGCGCGCCTCGCTGACAGCGGAGGGGTGCCTCACCGTCTCCCAGGCTCATGGCAGCAATCAGCCCCGCCGCCACGTCCACCTGCTCTCTGCTGGGCCGCCTGCGCAGCTCAGTTGGGGCGGGGGAGAGCAAGCGGGGCGTCCGTGGGCATCAGGGCAGGCAGCGGGCAGGAGAGGGTATACTGGCGCCCTGCAGCGGCGCGGGGCAGCGGGAAGACGGCGGCAGCAAGGGGCAGGGGCCCCCTTTAGAGAATGGGAACGCACAAGCGGGACAGGTGCCGGCACAGCAGGTTGGCACTGGAGCGGTCAACCTCGCTGGTCTTTGTCACAGCTGGCAGACATGTGGCAACAGCAGCCGGCTACAGAATGCACTTTCTGCTGATCCAAATGGTGCACCCACCACTTGTCTTTGGCAAAGGAGGCGAACATGTAGTCCCGACAGTCCTCCATGAAGGGCAGCTGGTTGAGCAGCAGGTGGGGGGGCGCTGCGCCCGTGGCCTCCACGGGTGATGCCACAAACAGGTGGGCCGACTGGAAAGCGAGGAGGAGGGGAGGGCGGGAATGGGGGAGGGAGGGGAGGTGAAGGGATGGCGTGAGCAGCAGGTCGCAGGGTGGCGGCGCTGGTGGCCTCCACGGCCAAGGCCACAAACACGTTGCCGCTCTACAGGGGGGCACCTCGGGGCCAGGGGGGCCACGGAAGGTGGGAAAGGTGTGCCCACCTGCAGTCACCACCCAAGATGGCAACTGGACCCCATTGGACGCCCCCCCATGCATGCGCCTGCCCACCTTCCGAGTGACCGCCCGCAGCACCGCCAGCACCCCCTGCCGTGCCATGGCAGCCACCAGCGCCGCCATGGCAGCCATGCTGCCCGGCCGGGCCTTATCAGCCACCAGCAGCTGCGTGCTCTGCTGGGAGGAGATTGTTGGATGAAGCAACAGCGTAGGCGTGAGTGGTGGGCGGGGGGTGGGGTGGGGCGCATATAGGCCCGGCGTGGCTCGCTTTGCAGGGCATGACTGGACACAAGGACCAACAGCCTCTCCGCCCCTGCGGTCCGCCTGCCACAGGCTGGCACCAGACGGGCCCAAGGCTGCCCACGAAGCAGCACAGGGCAGCACTGTGTGGGGCGCACCGCCATGTACTGGTGCCGCTGTATCTGGTCTCGGTCCACAAATCCCAGCAGCTGCAGCCAAGGGGGGGGAGGGGGAGGCAGAAGGGCGGCACTCAAAATCAGCGGGATTGGGCTGTGCGCAAACAGTACATGGTTGGAGCCCACACACCCCAGCAGCTGCAGCCAGACGCGGGGCGAAGAAGTAAGCGCGGATCATGAAAACACTGTGTTGTTGTCAGTGTGGAGTGCTGCGAAATGTGCACCTGCTCCTCCCCCACACCCCCAAAGGCGTCGTTTCACTCAACCCTCTGCTCTCCCCCAGCACTGGCCCCACTCTCGCCCCGCCGCCCCCCCCCCCCACCTTGGCCCCCTTGTCCCCCGCCGGGAACTCAAACTGCGCCCGGTCCTCTTCGTCAAACGGCACCAGGTGGGCGCCATACTGCACAAAAGGGGGGGGAGGGGGGGGGGGGGGCAGGGGGACAGGTGTGGCAGAGGGTGCTTGCTTGCTTGCTTGCTTGTTTGGGCTTACAGTTTTTTTTTTTTTTGCAAAGAACTTGCGACATAGACCCCCAGGGTAGGCCGCTGGGCGGTACAGTTCCAGGCAGCGAGGTGTGCCGCTTGGGCGGTACACTTTCTGGGCCTGCTCTCGTCGTTGAGTGGCAACAGGTGGGGAGCACACACTCCCGAGAGCCTCACAAAGTGAGCCGGCTTGATTTCATCCTCGAGCACACCCTCCTCCCGGTGTCAACGCAGTGCCGCTCCCGGGTGCAACCCACATCCACACTCCTCTCACCCTCTCCTAGGCACTACACATCAAAGCCCTGCCCCCTCGGCCCTCACCAGGTAGGCCGGCTTCACTTCGTCCTCGAGCACATCCTCCTCCCCAAACTCCCCGCTGTCCACATAGTGCCACTCCCGGGTGCGCAGCAGCCCCGCCTGCTGTGCGTCCACTGTGGGGCAGGGGCAGGGGCAGGCACGGGCAGGATGGGGATGCGGCAGGGGCAGGGGGCAGGTGCAGGGCAGCGCACTCACCCGCACACAACGGCATGTGCATTGCACAGGATGTGGGCAGAGCGGCAAGGCGGGCGCAGGCAGGGCAAGGGGCAGTGTGCCATGCCAGCCCATGGCGCGCTCTCACCCGCGTCCTCTCCCTCCCCGCCCGCCTCCCTGCCGGGCGAGGGGAACTTCTCCAGCATCGTCTTGCCCACCCACTTGCACTGCAGGAGCGGTGGAAGAAAGCACACTGAGTAGCCAGCCAAACAGAGGGATCTGGCCCAGCCCACCATTGGGGAGGGCAGTTCAGCCAGCATTTTATGGGGCACACGCTGCAGGAGGGGCGGAAGCAAAAGAGAGGCTATTCACAGGTGCAGCAAGGAGAGGCAGGTGAGGCACTGCCACGTCAGCGCCAGGTCGGCGCCCGGCGAGGCGCAGCGTGCCCTTTCGCTCCGCTGTGCCCAGACCTGCACAAGCCTCCAGCCAGCCACCCGTGCAGCACCGCAAACCTGTATGTGGGTCTGCGAGCCGATGGAGAGGGCGAGGGTGGAGATGGCCCGCGCCTCGTACTCGTGCGCCGGGAACGCCCCCGCCAGCTCCTCGGCCGCCCGGAACACGCGCTCGCTGTGGGATACCTGCGGGGCACGTGTCATCGAAGTGTTTCAGCAGCCATGGTAGCGAAGAGGCCCAACATACGGCCAGAAACAGCCAGCACGGCGAGGCCCCACAAGCGCCTCAGCCCCCGTTGACAGACATGCGCGCTGCTCAACACGATTAACAACGAACTTGCCCTGCCCCACCTCCTGGTTGATGAGTGCCAGCTGGTTCAGGTTGTACTTCTTGTCCTGGCGGTACGGCTCGTCGCCTGCGGTACCGCCACACAGGGGGGTGAGGACGGTACAGCAGCGGTGCGATCAGCGGGGGTGAGGGTGGGCAGGTGGGGACAGGGACCCCCGCCTGGCCCCCGCATGACGTCCGCTCCCTCCACTCTGCTGCAAGGCCGCATGCCAATGCTGTGCACACATGCCCGCAATGTTTCACAGCTCGACTTCCCACCATATGCCTGCCAGATCGCCTCGCCCCCGACACACATTTTAAGCCCACCCACCGCCACCCAGCCCCATCGTGACCCGAGAACAACCAAACCCCACCCACAGCTCACCCTCTGCCCCCAGGTCCACCAACTGTTGGCCCAAAAGGGCACGGAAGCAACACACACTCCTTGCCCAGACCCAATGTTGCCCAGAACCAGCCAAGTGGAACCGGCTTACTCTCTGCCTCCAGGTCCACCACGTCCAGCCGTATGGCGCGCGCCTGCATGCGCGCCGCCAAGTCACCAACAAACTCCTCGTCAATGTCGTCGGCCACCTGGGGAGGGGAGGGGCAGACACAAGACACAAAGGGTAAACAGGGTGGATTGCAACGGCTGTTACGCGCGCCCCGCATCCACCAGACGCCCAGGAGATGGCCTTTCCTGGCTGCTGCTGTGTTAGAGCAGAAGCCTGTCCAACCCCCACTACCCACCCACACATGTTGGGGAACCAGCTCCCTCACCCGGCTGCAGAAGTTGGTCAGCAGCACGATGCGCTTGTCGGCGGTGTACCGCTCGTCCCGTGCCAGCAGGCCCGCAGCCACGGTCAGGGCCTCCACGAAATCCGACTTGCCCTCCCCGGGGGCCACTGCATGATGGGGGGCAACGGAACGAGCAGCATGGGCTGGGGAGGAAGGTGCGGAGTGGGGTCGGGGGGCGGGGACAGGGGGTGGCAGGCCGGGGCAGCCAGTGTGAGCTCCTCAGCAAGACCCGGCTTCCCCTTTGCCAGTGGGGGCACTTCATGGGGACAGGAAGCAGAGCTCAGGGAGTGTGGCAGGGGGCAGGGAGGCGCAGGCAGCGGCAGCCCTCAGCCAGAGAGTGCCCTGCCCGGGAGCTGCCCACCGCCTGGGTGCCCAGCACTCACATGTGTGCAGGGTTTGAAGGTACGCAGCATCCGGTGGGGCCAGCCTGCAGGCGGGCGGGAGGGCAGGCACGCGGGGGTCAGGGGTGGGGCACCACAGGGGCAGGGCAGGGGCGTGGGCGGGAGCCAGCACGATGCCTCGGACTTGCGGGCTGTGCCCAACAGCCACGCTGCCTTGCCAAAGCCTTGCCCCGCGCAATGTAGCCCACCCGCCCGCTCAACTGGACAGCAGCGTGCACCGTCCCCCATGACTGTGGTGGAACAGAGAATGAGGCACCCACCCGTGCGCCTCCTCGATGCCCGAGTACTGCCCGCCCTCGCCCATGGCCGCCGCCTCCTCGGCCGCGTGGTTGCGCGTCTGGCTGGAGCCAAACAGCACCAGGGCCACCTCGTGGGCGGGCTTGTACAGCATCTGTAATGGGGGGAGTGGAAGGGAAGGAAGGAGGACGAGTTAACGGCGCAGGGAGAGGTGTTGGGTGGAGGGAGTGGGTGGACCCAAGCAGCGCCAGGGATGCCTCACGGGCAGACTTGTACAGCATCTGTTATGTGGGAGAGGAAGGGGCACACACAGCGTAAGAGGCGTTGGAGGGAGGAAAGGAGGGAGGGGAGGCGTCTGTTCAGCCTCCTTTTGGCCCACTGACACAACATGCCCCCGCCTCCTGCTGGTTCACTGCAGCTGCGTGCCACGCCTCAAACCCCACATACACGCACAGCGATCCTGAGCACACGCAGCGCACAACGCCATCCTCATCATTGGAGGGAGGCCCTACCCACCCTGGCCATCATTCAGCCGCCCTCCGCCCCTGAAACCTGCACACAGCATCCCCACCTTGGCCATCAGATAGTCGCCTGCCGCTCGCGCCGCGTGCTCCAGGTGCGGGTGCATGCGGGGACCGACATCCAACAGGAACACAGAGACATCCTGCAGCGGCGAAGTGGGCACGTGAAAGAGGTCACATCCACAGGCGCACACAGGTGGCCGGACCGCGCTGGTCAGCGGCGAGGAGCGGGCGGCCGTGCGGGCGGGCGGGTGGCGGGGCACTTGCCTTCTTGGGCGGCATGTCGCCCCGGCTCGCGGGCCTGTGCCGGGCCGCAGATCACTTGATTGGCAGGCGCCCAGACCGGGCGAGAGGCGGGAAATCCTTCCTGATCGGTTGTAAACTTGAGTGCTGGTTGATAGCCCGTATCTGGCAACACAGCCTATGGATGCCGGGGATTGTGTGTAGGCACAGCTGCAGCGTGCCGAGACAATGCAACAAGAACTTCGCGCCCCTGCGGTGCCTGCTGCAGTCGCAGGCCTCACGGCAGGGTTTCAGCATTGCCAGAGGCCATCCCAGATACCATCACTTCATCTTCATATTCAGGTGGCACCGCCTGGTCTCCACAAGGGCTCTGCCTCGAGTCGCGGGTCAGAGCAGCGCCATGCGCGCTTGCTAGGCTTTCAGCTTGTTACAAAGTCATTTCAAGCATCTAAAAAGCGGCATGAGCTCCATTGATGTCGGGGCGGCCCGCAGCCGACTCGCCGCGTGAGTGCGCCTGTTTTGAAGGAGCGGGCCGGCCTGTGCGGGGGCGTGCATGCGCCACGACATTATGCAGTGAAATGGCGCAAGCCCGCTGCCCTTATCGTCCGCACCTTGGGACTGCTGCCTGCCGCCTGCCGCCGGCGCTGACGGCTCTTGCTCTGCTCTGCCTGCTCCTCAAACCACCCCTGCAGCCGCGAGTCGTTTTTTGGCGGACCCATCTCCACCAGAGAGCAGGCCAAGGCCCCAGGCTGGCAGGCTTTTGTGAAACAGCAGCCAGCAGAGCCGGCGCCGGGAGGCAAGGCCGGCAAGGGCGGCGGTGGTGGTGGCGGCGGCGTCAGGGGCGGCAGCAAGCCGGGCGCGCCGCGGCAGAAGCAGCAAGCGGCGCCGCCGCAGCCCAATCCTGAGCACGAGCGGCGCCAGAAGATCAAGCAGCGGCGGGATTTCAGTGGGCTAGACGATGATGGTGCAGCCCCGCCGCCGCCGCCGCGGCATGGTGCCAGTGGCGCCGCACGGCAGCAGCAGACGGCGGCGGGCCCGCGGCAACAGCAGCAGCAGCAGCAGGCGCAGCAGCGTGAGCGGTACCGCAGCATCAGCCCCTCGCCCGGCCCAGCAGCTGGGGGCTCGCAGGCCCGGCAGAAGGTGACGGTGAAGAGGGCAGCAGGCGGCGGCGGCGGGCGCATGGCCACCGCAGCTCGGGGGATGGCTCAGGAGGTCACTGCCGTGGGCAAAGGGCGCAAGCAGATGGCCAGCGATGCACTGAAACAGCGTGTGGGAGAGATGGTGGCCAACCACAGCGGGCGCCCAGCGGGCACAGCAGGCGCAGCGGGCGTCGGCTCGCCCACGTTCAGCGGCACGGCGGGGGGCGGCGGGGGCGCCGCGGCCGGCGCAGCCGCTGCTGCGCGTGCTGCGCGAGAGGCAGCTGGCGCCAAATCGGTCATGACAAATAAGCAGTACCGCACGGCGGCCGGCATGCAGACGTTGCAGCTGGTGAGCCGGGCGCCAGGGCAGGCGCGAGGTGGGGCAGCGGGAGGCGCCGGCGGCGCTGGACTGGCAGCCATGCGTGCCGGAGCCGGCGGCGGCAGCAGCGGGCGCCCAGGCATGGGCACAGGCGGCAGCCCAGGCAGCGTCACGAAAGCGCAGCGGCCTGTGACGGGGGCGGGAGCGCCACGACGGCTGCAGCAGCAGCACGCGCGGGCGGCAGGAGCAGGAGCCGGCGGGCGGGGCAAGCCTCAAGTTCGGGGCTCGTTCTACGGCGGGCACCAGCCGCCAGCGGCCCTGGAGGCGCGCATGCAGTACAACAAGCGCAGGTGCGGAGGGTGGCGCCAGGGAAGCTGAGCGGGCATGCCCACTTGGACAGCAGGTTCAGGACAGGGGCCGTGCCACCAGCGTGCTGCTAGCCCGGCACCAACAGCCGCTTCCCTGCAGCCACCCCAGCACCTCGAAACCGCCGCTGCTGCCCACACCCCACACATGCCTGGGACCCGCGCCCCCTCCAACTGTGCTTAGCCTCCTTGGTGCCCACGGGCTGGAGTCTTGGAGCGACCCTGGGGGATGCAGATGTTGCATCCACAACATGTTGCATCATCAACAAAAGCCTGGCCGTGTCGCCTCAGTGCACCGCAACTGCCGCTGTCTGGCTGCAGGCTGTCCATGGACTCTGGAGGCGACCTGGACTCGTTCATTGCCAGCGATGACGACGGCGAGGGGTGGGATTCGGATGCTGGCGGCGGCGAGGAGGACTGGAGGACTGCGCTGCGCGAGGCCACCGGCGGGTTAGTGCCGTGATTGGTGCTTGGGAGGGTGTGTGATGGAGAGGGGGTGTGGGACAGGGCCTAGCAGGTGGCAGGTTGCAGATTTGTGTGCAGCGTGTCGAGGCATGCAGGTCGCCTCTTTCCTTCCTTCCGCCCCTTTGCTCTGCCTGGCTAACTTCTGGTTTCCTGCAGCAACGATCCCCTCAGCGTTTGGGAGGTTGGCATGCTGCCAGGCAGGAGCTTGTGTGAGCCGGGACTGCACACAGTGAACCACCAACCACAACCATGTCTGTGTCACAACCGTTCCCCACTGGTTGCGTCCCTGCAGCTACGACCCCTCCAAGTTCCGCGAAATTGACAAGCTGGGCGACCGCGGCATGGAGGCCGGGTACACACAGATACAGGTGGAGGAGCGGCGGGCGGCACGCATCGCGCGCGACGAGGACGAGCGGTGAGCGGGGCTGTTGCAGGGTGGGTGGCGGGGGCAGGGGTGGGGCAAGTGCAGGCGGGGCAGCGGCGCTTGACCCATCTTTGCAGCGCGCATGCACTCCACCCACCTGCCTGCCGTCTGTGTCCTGCAGTGAAGCAGCCGGCCTGCTGTCTTGCACACCTCCCAATCCATCCCCTTGTCAATCCATGTACGCACCCCTCCCTGGCACCTGCCCCCCACCCTGCAGCGAGGCGGAGGCGGAGGCGCTGCGGGAGGCCGCCAAGCGGGAGCGCAAGCGGTCGCGCAAGACGGGGGTGGCCGCATTTGTGGACGACGGCGCGTCCGACTGAGGGGCTGGCTGCACCGCCCTGTACCGACTGCTGTGCCAGCCCACCACCGTGGCAGGCGCTGGCCACAGCCACTACCCGGCTTGTTCATTTAGTCTAGGTTTAGGTGTAGCCATCCTAGCGGCGTGCCCTCTGCCACCCGCATGAAAGTGGGGGCCTCAGGGTTGTGCAGTAGCAGTACTGTATCAGCCTGGTTGCAGCTCTGCATTCTGCCCCTCAGCCTTCCACCCACAGCTTCAGCCTACAAGTCTGCCTGCCAGCCCGCAGCTTTGCTGCCTGGGGGAACTGAGGGCATGAGGCGGCCTGTGCACGCACCCAGCAGGAATATTTTCGTTGTGTTGTGTTGCCTCTGTCCGTACGCTCTTCATTTGATGTCCCCGATCCCGCCCTCTGCACTGCCTATCCGTCCCACTGCGCTCTCAAATCACATTGCGTGCTGCCAACCATTACAACAGCCAGCAGCACATGTAAATCCTCCATTATATGTGAATTGTGCTGGCGTCCTGACTCTCTCAGGTTTTGGCAGCGCAGGCGGGGGGGGGCACATAATTGTATGCCGCCTGCACCCAACCCAGCCCGCCTCAAAAGTCGTTGCCGCCAAGGCCCACATCATGCAGGCTCGACCGCCGCACGCCGCTGTCCACCACCAACACGTCAGCGCCGCCACTGCCGCCGGCACCTGGCCCGCCCTTGCGCAGCAGGGCGTTGGCGCTGCCGGTGGTGCGGCGCGCGCTGCCGGGGCGAGGCGCGCCGCCAGCAGCAGCGGCGCCGCCTGGGCCCGCTGTGCCCGCGCTGCCGCGGTGGGCAGGGATCAGGCTGGCGCTGCCGAACGACACACGCCCCTCTGATGCGGCTGCAGGGGATGCATCCCCGGCCGTGTCCGGCATGGAGCTGGCCATGCTGAGCCTGCTGCGTCCGGTGGTACCGCCTGTGGCCCCTGCACTCCCCGAGCTGTCCTCCTCTGGAAGCAGGTCCAGAGCAGCCGCCGCCGCGGCCGTGGCACCACTGCCGCTGCCCAGCGCCCCCAGCGCCAGCCGCGGCAGTGCTTTCTTCCCCCACCCGCCCGCCTGCAGCTCTGCCTCGCTGTCGTCGCTGTCCAGCGGGCCCAATGCAACGGCAGCCGCGCCCGACAGGTTGCCGCTGCCCTGCAGCGGGAGGGGCAAGGCAGGGCCAGAACTTCGAATGAAGCATTTCAAACATGAGGTTGATTGCATCGAATTAGAGCTTAGGGCCGTCATGCAGGCGGGGTAAGTGTAGTAAGTGGTGATGCGGTCTTGACAGCCTGTCAAAGTGCCCTCTGCCTCTGGTCTTTACCTGAAGCAGGCGCAGCTCTTCCGCTGCCACCTGGCGCTGGATGCGACGCAGCTGCCTGCAGTGGGGCGGGTTGGGGTTGTATGGCGGGGGGAAAGTGGGCGGGGCAGAGCAGACGGCAAGCAGCAGGGTGGGGTGGGGAGGCCTGCCCACTGGGACACCACAGATGGCATTGTTCCAGACAAGCAGCCTCTCACACAGGGTGCATTTGCGCACTGGGGGCACGGCTGCACCTCCGCCGTGCCAACGTGCACCGACGCACTGCCAAGCACACCTCAGCCAGCCACCTGTGCCAACCCTGCCGTGCCCCGCCCGCCCAACCCCAGCGCGCCTGTCTGCCTCCTCCGCCTCCGCCTGCCGTGCCGCCCCATACTTGTCCAGCACGCCCTCCAGATACTCCAAGTTGCGGAACCTGTGTGGGTAGTTGCATGCTGGGATGGTTGACTGCGACTTGTGCGCTTTGCAGGTTCAGGGGTTTGGGCCGGGCGGATGGGGCAGGGATTGCAGCGGGCATTTGCATGGGCTGGCAGCGCACCTACATGTGTTCCATACACCCTTGCACACCCCTGCACGCCACGCCCTCGCTTGAGCCTGCCAGCATCTGGCGGGACCGCCCGCACACCCCAATCCTGCTCCTCCCCTGCCACTCGTGCACCTATGCAAGTCACTGCTGGTACGGCGCCCCCAGGCCCCTATGCCCCCCCCAGCCCCCTCACTTGTGCAGGTACTGCTGGTACAGCCCCCCCAGCTCCGCCTCCAGCGCCTCAATCTCCCCAGAGTGGGCCGGCTTCACGGCCTGCACAGCGGCATAGGAGCCCAGCAGCAAGGGGTGTGAAACATTGTGTGCAGGGGGCCACTGCTTGCTGCAAGCAGGCAGGGAACGCAAGCAGGCAAGGTCTGCAAGCAAGAAAGGGTATCCGGACCCCCTTGTTACCGCCAGCCTCACCTGCAGCGAGTCCAGGCGGCGGTCCAGCCTGTCCAGCTCTACATGCCGCTTCTCCACACGGCCTGAATCCACAGAACAAGTGGGGGCAACGAGTGAGTGCAAGGCAAGGGGTGAGGAGGATGCCAGGCTGGTGGGCCATGCAGGGCGCGGCAACAGCCAGAGAATGGGGGTTCAACAGCATGGGGCGGGCATGACGGGCACAGTGACGCAGGCTTGGCATCCGTGAATGGATGCACCTCGTTGCTGGAGGTTGCAGCCCCTGCCTCCTCAGCCCCTGCCTTACAAATGTCAACTGAACCCACCAGCAGCACCCACCTTCTAGCACCTGCACCTCCTGCCCCGCCGCCGCCACAGCCTGCTCAAGCTGCGCCGCCTGCTTCTTTGCCGCCGCCAGCCCCGCGTCCATGTGCCGCCGCAGGGCAGCAGCATTTGGCGGGGCAGCTGCTGGTGGTGCAGGTGGCGGCATGGCAGCCACTGCCTGCTCGGCGGCGCGCAGCGCAGCTGCCAGGCGGTGCAGCTCGCGCGCGGCGCTGCCGCCGGCGCGGTACAGCCGTCTGAGGTTGAGGCGCAGGCGTGTCTGCTCATAGAACCGTGCCCCCAGCGTCGACAGGAAGGCCACGCGCGCCGCCTCGCTGCCATAATCGCGTGGCGGAGCCGCCAGGCCAGGTGCCGACCTGCACACCACCAGCGGCAGAGGACGGTATGTCGGCGGCGGCAGCGGCGGCAGCGACTTGCGCCCTTGCTGCGGCCTCCGCCTGGCATCCCCTTGAGCTGCTCGGTTGCTAGTTACACCCCAGGGCTGCTCACCTCTGACAGAGCCACAGCAAACAGTCGGCCACCCAGTCAAACGTTTGCTGCTGCCCCAGTGGGGGCGGCTGGGGTGACGGGTAGCCCAGAGCCGTCAGCTCCGACACCATACCTGCACGCAAAACGCAGATGACAGTGAGTGCAGCCCGCAGGGAGGCGCAGTGCCTGGAGGGTCAATCATGCGGTTGCGTGTGCCTCACCCGAAACCTCGTCCCCTCGCGACATGGTGAAACCTAGATCCAATTGAGCATGTCGCCCGCGACAGCAGGGGCTTGGGAGGCCCAGCCGTGCGTCGCGGGCTGCCCAGCACGGCCGCACAGCATGCCCGATCAAGGCTGCTCTCGGCTCCTGGTGCCCTAAACAGTCGCCACAGATCGCCGCGCATTGCCTGGACACGGGACAGGAAGCCGCGCCCCGCGATCAGACAGCCAAGCAGCATGAGCGCCGAGGACAGCAAGCCCGCTGAGGTGCCGGCGGCTGAGGAGGCCAAGGTGAGCGCCATGCATCGGTCCCCGAGCGCCGCCTTCCGCCATGCACCCCGCCCTCATCACTTCAACTTGCCGGGCCACTGCGGTCGCTAGACCTGGCCAGGTGCCCCCAGGAAGCTTCGCAGCAATCAAAGGCGCTGTGTGTAGCGGGCCCAGCCTGGGGGGACGAGCCGGGGGACTCACCCGCCGCCGCCCGGTCTGGCGCCGACGCTGTGGGCCGCGCCGGTCAATGCCCGCCTCCCGCTCACAATGCTGCCCTGCGTGCCTTCCTGCCCAGCAGCCCGCCTCCCCCACCCCCATCTTTGGCGCCTCGTCCACCTTTGGAGGCACCGGTTTTGGCGGGTTCAGCGGCGTGGCGGCTGCGGGCGGCTCCCCCGCCGCTGCCGCCGCAGCGGGCGGCGACGACGCGGGTGCTGACGCGGGTGCTGGCGAGGAGGAGGCGGGGCCTGAGGAGGAGTGCAAGGCCGAGTTCCAGCCTGTGGTGCAGCTAGAGGAGGTTGAGGTGTCCACCGGGGAGGAGGACGAGGAGGCGCTGTTTGACGCGTGAGTGCCCGTATGGGGGGGTGCCTTACTTTTGAGTGCTTGTGGTGTGGTTCTGTTCTCACTGCAGTGTTGCGTGTGTGGGGGGAGGGGAAGTGGAGGCGCAGATGGACGCGGCAGGGAGGGTCGAATGGGCAGAGGGGGCGCGGCGTGAGGAACGTGTTGTGCGGGACAGCGCCTGCACTGTGTATTGGGGTAATGGAGAGAAGTTATGTGCACGAGCAAGCAGTTTATGTTTGGGATGTCACCTGAGCAGAATGCAGCATGGATGTCATGGGCGCAGTGCTTGGAGGCAGCTGGTGTTGGGAGGCAGATGCTTGTGCCAACCCCGCCTCTGGCCTGCTGTCCCCCTATCCCCTGTACCTTGCCTCTATCCAACATCTCTACCTAGTTTTGCCTGTACCGCTACGACTTGGCAGCTGTCCACCTATTTATCCCAATTCAAACCTAAACCTAAGTTGCTCCTGCTCCCCTGCTGGCATGCAGCAAGTGCAAGCTGTACCGGTATGACAACGATGCTGGGGAGTGGAAGGAGCGCGGCGTGGGGCAGGGACGCATCCTGCGCCACAAGGTGGGGCGGCTGTGGGTGGCGTTCAGGTTGGGGTGCTATGGTTGGTATGGGTGGAGTCTGTGCGAGTAGCCAGGCTGGGTTGCATCTTGCACCACAAGGCGGGGCGTGTCTGCAGGCGGTGACTGCTGGGTGGCCGGATGCTGGGTTGAGGCTGTGTGATGTGGGCAGATGGCTGTGTACTAAGGCAAGCTGCGGTGTGTGCGGCTGGCTGCAGCCCTGTTTGCAGGCAGGCAGAAGGGCGGGGCAGGCAGGGGAGGGAGGCAGGCAGAAGGGCGGGCAGGCAGGGCAGGCAGGCGTGACTGCCTGGCTGCAGCGTAGCGCAGCGCCAGCAACTGTGCTGCTCGTCACACACCGCGCCTGCTTGCTGGCACCCTGCACTTGGCACGCCCGCCTGCTGCTGTCACGCTCTGGGCGCCCCTCTGCACCAGCAAGACACCAGGGAACCGGCTCCTTCCCGTCCCTCCCGCGCTGCCCCTCCCCTCTCTGCAGGGAACTGGCAGTCACTGTCCACTATCCTTGCCCTCCATCTTGTGTGCACACTGACTGTACTCCCTCCCACCGACCCGCGTGCTGCAGGAGAACAACAAGATCCGGTTCCTCATGCGCCAGGACAAGACGCTCAAGATCCGCGGCAACCACATCAGTGAGTGGGCTGTGCTGTGCATGGGGGGGGCAGTCGTGGGAGCGGTTGGTGGCGGCAACCACGTCAGTGCGTGCTGTGCTGTGTGCTCGTGTTCAGGGGGTGCCCAATCGTGGCAGCAGCCAATGGTCGCAGCAGCAGGGGCCAGGGTGGTGAGGGTAGTGCTGGGGTGGGCAAGGGTAGGCGCGATCGAGTGGGCCGCATGGCTGACGCCTGCCCCCGCTCCCTTCTTCACCCTGCCCCGCATCTCCCCCTGCTCCGCATGCTCGCCTGCCTCCGCGCAGTGCTGCTCCGTCCCTTGCTCCCCGCAGCCATGCTGGCTTCAAAGCGCAGGAGCAGGCTCCCTGTTGCACTGCCCTGCCCTTTCCACCCAGTTTCCGTGCATCACCCATCACGATTGCCCAAGTCCCGCTGCAGTCATATGCTGGGCAACGCAACCCCACCTTGCTCTGCTCTGTTACTGTCCCTTCCAATCTGGAACCCCTCCTCCCCCACCGTGTGCGGTCATCCATGGCACCACGGTGCAGGAGCATGACACAATCACACGCCAACCCTGCCCTCTTGCGTTCCAAATCATTATACCGCTCCTCCTGTTCCGCTGCAGTCATGCCTGGTACCAAGGTGCAGCACCACGGCAGTATCACCCCCACCTTGCTCTCCTCTCATCCTGCCCCCTCAACCTTCAATGCCCCATCCACCCAACGGCCCCCCCTGCAGTCATGCCTGGCACCAAGGTGCAGGAGCACTGCAGTATCACCCCCAACTTGCCTTCAACTCCTCTTTTCGTCTCACCCCTCCCTCCCCTCCCGCCCCATCGTGCAGTCATGCCCGGCACCAAGGTGCAGGAGCACGGCGGCAGCGACAAGTCCATGGTGTGGAGCTGCGTCGACTTTGCGGACGGCAACCAGCGCATGGAGCTGTTCTGCATCCGCTTCGCCTCACCCGGTGGGTGGCGCTGCCGTGCATTTGCTTGTGCCCTGATGTGAAGCAGCGCGCCTCGGTGGGTGGCTGCTGTCGAGCTGCTGCGGGCAGGGCGGCGTTGCTTTGGCGGGGGGCTGCGTGCCCTGACCTGAGTGCGCCGTGCACGTGCTGTTTGCACAGCTGGCGCTGGCGTGAGAGGAGTGCAGGCCTACAGCGACCCTGCTGCGGTTGAGGCGGCCTCACGCTCACCTCTCGTCTCCTTTCATCCCTCTATCCCAAACCCCCGATACATCAACAAACTGCAGAGCATGTGCGCACATTCCAGGCAGCCTGCCCACCTTCCCCTCAGCGCCTATGCTGGCCAATCCACAACCAAATCCGCCTCCCTGCCTGCAGAGCGCGCGCAGCAGTTCCAGGCGGCATACCACGAGGCCGCCCAGGCGATGGAGGAGCTGATTGGGGCGCCCGAGTTTGTGGAGCAGGTGGTTTTTGGTTAAGGGTTGGGTGTGTGTGTGGCAGGGGGTGGGGGGCTGGGCGGCTGGGTGCCTGTGCCTGCTGTCGGTTTGTGGAGAGGGTGGGCGGGGTGCCGGGTCTGGGTGGCTGGGTGGTTGCGCTGGGTGTTTGCTCCCTTGGGGGTGTTTGCCTCTTCCCGCGAGAGGGCGGCATGGGGTGCTGTCCGTGTGCAAAGCGTGGAAGCGGCTGATGAGCTGGCGGCCGAGGTGGAAAAGAAACTGAAGAGGTCGCAGTTTCACGCACATACACTACTCCACACCTTGTCCGTGTTGCTCACTTTGACTGCATTGCAGAGCGAGGAGAGCAAGGCGGCTGATGAGCTGGCGGCTGAGGTGGAGAAGAAGGCGGCGGTGACTGACGACGCGGCAGCCGAGGAGAAGGCGGAGTGATGTGATTGATGTCAGGCCTGAACACTGCACCAGTCCTAGGATGTCCGTTTAGGAGCCCCCCTCGGGTGGCTGCAAGTTGTCGGGGGCGCATGCGGCTGCAGCAGCGGCTGGAGCTGGCCGGCAGAGATGGGACCCTTCACCTGCCCCTGCCCCGCTCTGCTCGTGATTTGTTGGCCGCTGCTGTAAAGCTGTGCGTCCATCACTTGGTCTCATGGTTGGAGGCAGAGTTGAGCTGAGGCTGGCGGAGCGTGCTGCACGGCGTGTGTTGCGGTGTGCATGGGTTGGGCCTTCAACAAATTGTAATCGGTGTCTCACCACTGTTACAAGGTGCAGCTATTGTCAGCCGCCAGTTGAGCGGCACATGCAGCTGGGACATGCACACAAGGCTGCCAGCTTGCCGCGCTGTGCTGGGCCGATCAGAGGGCCTGAACGACAGATGTGCTGAGGGCGCACGCCGAAGCAAACTCAACGCCAGCAGGCCGGCGGCAGCCAAGCCCCAACCTGGTGCCAGCTCAGCGCCCAGGCGGCACCACCACGTCTGCACCACAGCTGTGTTCAGACGTCGGCGATGGTGACTTCTACCTCCACCCCTGGCTCCATGCTGATCGACGTGATCTGCGGGCAGGATCAGGGTGGGTGTTCAAAACGACGGCGCGGCCGAACTCCTCTTAAGGCCAGGTGGCGAGCATGCCACCAGGGAAAGGCCCTCACCTGCTTGACAACATCTACACTCCAGGGTGGCGTCCAAGGGCGTGGACAGGGGCAAGGACAGGCAAAGGGGTACCGTTAAAGAGTGTAGGGGGCTGTGTAGAGGGCAGGGCCGGCAGGGAGGTGGGCGGGCACCGCCGCCGCTGTGCACTCGACCCATCGGGGACTGCCCTGCCCTGTCTCTCCCAATCCTCACACTCC
>JAPTJF010000467.1:0-47627 GCA_029339195.1 Micractinium sp. NFX-FRZ | reverse complement strand
CAAGCGCCAGGGCCGCACCCTGTACGGCTTCGGCGCATAAGCGCCTGTGGCCTGCACCCAAGCCTTCTTCACACAAAACAAACTGGTGTTATTCAACACCACCCCTCCCACTGGAAAGAGCAAGGGCCGCTATTGGGCTGTACTGAATGCTGCGTTTGTGCGGCGTGGGGTCTTGCATTTGCGGGCACAGAACACAAGGCAGGTGCTTTGCTGCACTAAGGAAGGCAATCCAACAGGAGAGGGCAGGCCCTGTGGGGCAGGCGCTCTGTGCCAGCTGCATGCCGCTCCGGAGGCAGCGCTCATGCCACAGCGTGCCTGGAGGTGCCAACGCTGCTGCGCGCTCCTGTGCCTTTTGCCTACGTTCCCCAGCCAGTGTGTCCAAGAACAGATAGACGCCGACTTCAGTGTGCCCTGCTGGCACTGGAGTTTGGTCAGGTGACCGCTGGCCACTGGCTCGGGGCATGCTATGTGCGGCAGCAGGACCCCAGCACGGTGGCAGCATCACAAGCCACATGCCCGTCCATGGTGGCACCCGACCAATCCTGCTGTTCCCCTTCCCCCGTCACTTCTTGCCTGGGCTGGCCAGCAGCGACCCTGTCATCGGGTAGAGTGAACAGAGGGTACACTGTGCAATAGGCGTCGGCTTTGCGCGTTGCTGGACGGTGTGTCTAGTCGGTGGGGGGCAACAGCGCCAAAGGTTGTCCAAGGGGAGAGGTGACCTGGGTGCTGGGGGGTCCCAGACCCGCCCAACGGCTCGTGGACGCCCCAGTTTGACCCGACTACATACGAAGCCCTGTCCTATGGCAGCTTGACGCTGCGAGCTGGGTCCCCATGCAGCATCTGATGATGCAGTATCTCGTCGGCGGTGCATACAGCTGCAGGGGCTGCACCCCTCCACACCCTTTCCGTCGGCCTCCACTCTGCCGCCTCGCCTGTGTCATACGATTTAGCTGAAATTCCAATCGCCAAATGCCCACAGCCGCCGTCACCGTGCCAATGAAGCCGCCCGTGTTTGCGGCAGCCGGGCTGGCGCTCGGGCTGTGCCTGCAACGTCTGGCTCCGGGGGCGCTGCCCGACATAATCCCTGGGCTGGGGCTGCTTCCAAGGTCGGCGCCGCTGCAGCACCGCCGCCGCAGTCGCCGGCAGCGCCGCCGCCGCCGCCACCCTGGCCATGGCCCTGCACACAGCCGCCCTGATGCGCTCGACTCTCTCGATCCCCAGCAGGCTGTTGGCGTTTCTGCTGCCAGGAGCCGCTGGCCTGCTGCTCATGCATGTCTCAAGGAAAGAGCTGGGCAGGCATGGGTGAGCGTGGGCCAGCAGGGGGCCAAGCCGGCCCTGGATGGCAGGTTGCTGACGTCAGTAAGATGTGTGGCTGCTCCCAGGGGTGGCAGGCAGCAAGGGCAGCACTGCTTAGCAGCTGCCTGGTGGCATGCACTATTGATGCAGCTTTTCGCATCAGCTGTGCTGTCATTTGTCCTCCCCTGCCCCTCACGCCTGCTCGCCCAACCACCCAGCCCAGTTACCCCGGTGGTGCTGCCTGGTGGCGCCGCACAGGGTGCACCCTCGTGTTCGCCCTGTACGCCGGCTGGCGACCTCCGGCCCCTTCGGACTCAGCCGCTCCACGGCATTGAAACCTGTCTCTGTTCTCGAGAACTTGTTGACTAAAGGAATGACGGCCCTCACCACGCAGGGTGCACCCCCGCTTCCGCCCCGTGCACCAGCTGGTCACCACCGGCCCCTTCAGCCTCAGCCGCAACCCAATGTATGTCGGCGCTGCCCTCTTCCTCGCTGCCCTGGTGCTTGCGGCGAACACCGTCTGGCTGCTGCTGGCCATGCTGGTGCCCTTTCTGGCCTACTTGGAGCTGCTAGTCATCCCCAGGTGCTGCTGAAGTGTGATTGCAGTCACCCTGCACAACTGGGCCTTTATGACTGCTTGGACACGGGCAGTTCGACGCCAGCCTGCCTCCGGGTGCTGTGACACGGGGAGCCAGACAGTTTGGCCGTGAGCGCATGGCCCCCTTTATCCGCGCCTCCGTAAGTAACTCTTTCTGCTTGCTGTTCACACATGCAGGGAGGAGCAAGCGTTGGCGGCGGCATTTGGCCAGCAGTTTGCTGACTACGCCCAGCACACGCCGCGCTGGCTGTGGTGCACGCACCACCGCTGGCTGCGCCGGTAGCGCTCAAGCAGCGGGCCAGGGGGCGGCGTGGGGTGGCCGTGGGCGGGGCAAGCGAGCAAGCATCTGGTTGTCCAGGCTGCTGGCAACCTTGAAGGTTTGAAACAACGGGGTTGCTAGCTCTCTACTTTCGTGCATGTGATGCATTCTGACCGGTGCAGCTGTCGTTCCATGGCTGCTCGTGTGGTCAGACGCAGGAGGGGTTGCCAAGCTACCCGTGCTCGCCTGCCCGGCACCGTCACGTATGAGTTTTTAAATTTACACGGCCTAGTATCAACCCGCTGCTGCCCCCGTCGAGGGGCCAAGAAGGAAAGAAGCACTTACATCCACCCCTAGGCCGCTCACCGCACAAAACTTCGCTCTGCTGTAGAAGTCACTGGGTGATTGATGCGGACGGGTGCAGGGCACAGAATCGGGGTTGCAAAGAGGTCGGACCAGTGCTGTAAGATGTACTACCCTGCAAATGAGCAGCGAGTTTTGTACAGGCGCGACGACTCGAGCGCTCTCGTCGCCTAGGTGGCGGCGGCGGCGGCGGTGTGCAGACCGATACCGATGGGCGGCCTTCCGTGTGATGCATGTAATGCGCTTTCAGATTGCACACATTTGCATTCAGAACACAAACCGGGGGGCCAAAGAGCGGCACAACCCGGTGCGAGCTGTGCTCGCGCGTTTGACGCATCCGAGTATTCCAGCGTCGCCCTAGGTCCGTGTGCATATCAATTAGCCAGAGATGGGGCACCGATGCTCCGCGCTAGGGCTCCGCCCAGCGGCCCCTTGCTGCCGCGCCCCTCGGCCCGGTTGACGCTTGAACTTGCCTTGTATGAGGCCAGAAGCAGCCGAAAGGCCTTAAAGCCGCGCCCGACACGCCCTGGGCACCTGCCACTGCTGTCCCTCCGCCCTCCGCCGTGCAGGTGTGGGCCGCCGCGCCTGCCTGGTCCTGGTCTCGCTGGCCATGACCCAGGCTGACTGGGGCGGCATCCTGCCGACGGAACAGCAGGAGCCGGCATTGTCTTTGTCTCTGGAAGCCTTGGAGACGTCGCCTGGTTGCAGCGCAGCAGCTGGGGGCGCAGGCGTCGAGGTGCAGTCGCCGCAGCTGCCCAGGCAGCAGCAGCAGCAGTCACCAGAGCAGGCAGAGAGATGCTTGAAGAAGCAGCAACAAGGGCAGCCAGCCCCTGCAGTGCCACAGCAGCAGTGCTACGATGAGGAGCTGTATGCTGAGCAGGCACGACGTGGCAAGCAGTGGTACGGCGAGCGGCGCGATCATAAACAGCAGTTCCAGCAGCAGCACTGGTGCAACGAGCAGCAGCGCGACGCTGAGCAGCAGTATGATGAGCAGCAGAATGCTTGGCGGGAGCGGTATAATGAGCAGCAGCGGCACAGCGAGCAACAGCATGACGAGCACCAGCGCACCGCTGAGCTGCAGTACGAGCAGCAGGGCTATAGGGAAGAGCAGGTGCAGCAGGGCAGCGACGGTGGTTGGCTGACCCAGCAGCAGCTGCCCTTCCTGCCGCAGCACTACCAGCAACAACATTGGCTGGAGGGCGGACCTGGGGGCTCTGAAGAGGATGCGGAGCAGCAGCAGACTCGGCGAGTGGTTGTTGTCGAGGGAGAGGAGGGGGGAGCAGCTGTGGAGGGCCGCGGCCAGCAACAGCGGCAGCTGCATCTGCAGCAGCAGGTGCGCCGCAGGGGCAAGGGCCAACCAAACAAACACAGGCAGCGTGCACTCTCCGCAGGGCCGCAGCCTTTGGGTGTCAGCAGCGGTCATGGGCAGCGCCGGGTGTGGCTGGCCGATGAGCCGAGCTGTGAGCGGCAGGAGGAGGCGGCAGCGGGGCAGCCTCAGGGGCGGCACAAGCGCAAGAACCGGCCCAGCGTGCGCACGCGGCGCCAGCGGAAGGCGGCCCTGGCACGGCAGCAGCCAGGGCTGCAGGCAGAGCGGCGGGAAGGAGACACGGGAGATGAGCCAATGGGTGCCACTGGGGCGCTGTCGTCTCAGGAGGGGCCAGCGGCTCGGCAGCCAGAGCGGCTGTCGGAGCAGCAGCAGGCGCAGCAGGCACCATTGCCAGAGCAGCAGCGGCTGTCGGAGCAGCAGCAGGCGCAGCAGTCTGGCGTGGTTGGCTCTGCACCCGACGCTGCGCAGCTGACGGTTGACGCCGACGGCATTGGGAGTCTGAAAGCGGCGCCCGGTGCCGCTGGATCCAGCATCACGCTCGCCGAACAGGCAGCACAGGCCCCCACTGCCTGTGCAGCCCGCGCTGGCCGTAGCGCCGGCAAGGCGGCCGTGGCGGCAGCTGCTGGGGACGCCACACAGCAAGCGCTGGGTTTGCTGGCAGCAGCGGGGCGGGCTGGCGAGGGTGAGCGGCCCCGTGAGCAGATGCAGGCGCTGATGCAGGCGCTGCGGCTGCTGGGGGTGGGGGCCTCGCTGCGTGCGGTGAGTGCCAGGTGGCGAGGCGGGGGAGCTTGTGCAGCTGACAGCGTGCACAGCGTGCACGGCGGGCACCCTTTCTGCGCCCCTGCTCCATCCTGTGACTCCCGTTGTGCCCTGCCCTGCCTGCCTGCGCAACCCACACTGCCTGTACAGTACCCTGCTCCCGTCCCTCCACCCCCGCCTCCACTCCTCCCCCCCGCCAGTGCTACCCATCTGCATTCCATCACGTCGGCGCCACCTGCCACCATCCTTCCTGCCACCATCCCCACCTCCACCCACCCCCTCTCCTCCTCCGCCGCCCAGCCCCTCGCCCCCACCCCCCATCCTTCCTGCCACCATTTTTCTGCAGGACTTCTCCGATTTCTTCATCCACTCGCTCACGCCGGCACAGCAGGCACAGCATGTGGTGGTCCTTGGGGAGATGGCGCAGGAGGGCGGGGCGGCGGAGGCGGCGTGCTGGGTGCTGCGCCAGGCAGGCCGCAGCGCCAGCGGGCGCCACCTTGGCTGATGGACCCGGCCAGCGCAGCCGCTCTGAGCCCGTGGTGCTCTCCTGCTGCCCAGTCCTATCTTCCAAATCCAAGTTGTAAATTTTTCTTTTTTCTAAATCTGCACAGTGCGCACTGCCATATTGCAATCTGCTCTTCCTGCCGCCGCCTGCCTATGCACCCACTATTTCTGGACGTATTCAAGTTGTGTCGGTTGCACAATTGCCATGTGACTCCCCACATTGACTTGGTTGTACAGGGTCTGGGCAGGAGAGGGCGCTCACGGCAGGAGGGTCAGCGGCAGAGTGTACTACAGGCAGCGTTTGTGGTGGGAGCGAGAGCAAGTGTGGAGGGGCAGCGGTCACTGATAAGGAGTGCTACACGTCAGGGGAGAAGAGAGGCAGGTGGGAAAGAAGAGCGCACAGGCAGAGGCAGCAGAAGGAGCACAGGGGACTGGGAAGGGGAAGGGGAGTGGCGGGCTGCCGCGCCCGCTCAAGCTGCGCTGCTCTCCACCTCCCACTGGTGCCGGTCAAAGCGCGTGGGTGCGGCGTCATGCTGCGGCACGCCCTCAACGCTGCGCGCCAGCCCGATGCCGCGCCACGCCCCCTCCCCCCGCTGCGGCCGGCCAGAGTAGTACAGCCGCCACTTGCCCCCGGCCATGCTGACAGCCCAGGGGCAGCCCACATCAGCGGCGTCCCACGTGCCCTCCACCCCGCTCCCCGTCAGCACCGGCGCCGGGCAGCGCCGCCAGCCTTTGCGCCCATCTGCAGACACCGCCAGCCCAATGCTGCGCCCGCCATCCGCTGCCACGGCTTCATAGAACATGAAGTACTGCTTGCTGTCGATGTCTCGCACAACGCACCGGCTGGCGGCGCCGCGGGCGTCAAAGTCGTCGGGCGAAGAGCCACCCTGCGCGGGGGGTGAGGTGGGGTGGAGATGAGGCACCCTGGGTGAGCGCACAGCATAGCAGTTGCATGACAAGGGGGAGAGACGGCGCTGGCAGGGGTGGGGAGGGGCGGCCGCAGTACCGCCGCAGCACGGGGCAGCGCCGGGCAGCGGGCCACAGGCACCACGTCTGCGTGCCCTGCCCTGCCATCTCGCGCCCCTTTCTTTGTATTGATGAGGCCCCGTTTGCTGCACCCCCACCAGTCATAACGTCAGTGCGTCTGCGCCGTACCCCAGCGCTCGCCCCTCACAACTCCCCAACCACAACCCCTCCACCACATCATCCCAAACCAACCAATCTGTGAGCCCAAGCCCACCTCGAAAATGGGCCCCTGCTTGGTCCACTTGAAGCCGTCGGGCGAGGTGGCCAGCCCGACGCGGAAGCGCTGGGCGGTGCGGTCGAACGAGTGGTAGTACATGCGCATGTCACGCGGGCCCGCAGCCACCACCTGTACGTATGAAAGAGGGATGAGATTAGTTGAGGAAGGGAGTGCTGCCCATGCGCACGTCATGCGGGCCAGAGGTAAAAAAGGGCGCAGCGGGCGTAGAGAGCGCAGGGGCGTAAGGCAAGGCAGGTAGACCATCCAGGATATGGCTGGGACATCCGCCCAGCAGCTTGCTTTCGCACCCCCTGCCCGTGCAACGCACAGGCCCGCCCCACCCTGCAGCTGGCTCTCCACCCGCCCCAGCGCTCACTCCCGCACACAAGGCACGTGCTCCTACGCAAGCCTAGGCCTGCAGGCCCTCTGCTGCTCAGCTCGCCCCTCTTCCCCCGCCTGCCCTTCCCCCAAACCACCCACCCACAGCCCACTCCTCCCCTTGCCCCCCCACCTGCGGCCCTCCGATGAACAGCTCGTCCCACTCCCCCGCCTGCCCCACGTCAAACAGCGCCCCCGTGTGGTGCTCCGCCTCGATGCGCGCCCAGTTGCGGCCGTCCTGGCTCATGGCCAGGCCGGGGCGCAGGCGCAGGCCCTCCAGGTCGCCGCCTGCCTCGTCCATGGACGACTGCAGGAAAGCAATCAACCAAGCAGGGTAGGGCAGGGGCAGCAGGGTAGGACACCAGGTTTCTAGTTGGCAGGTCCTCCCCAATGAAAGAAGACTGCAAGTAAGCAAGGTGGATAGGAGCAGCAAGGTGGGAGGCTGGGGGTATGGGCCCCTAGAAACAGGCCCTTCAGACTGCCGCCGTCTCCACCCAGGGAGGCCGGAGGTGGCTTTTGGGTGCGACAGCTGTGCCCCACTAGCAGGTGGCGGCCGCCCCCTCACCTGGGAGAGGCCTGCCGGCAGCTGCACAGGCTCAAAGCTGCCGCCCGAGTAGAACATCCAGTAGACGCCCTCGCCTGAACTGACGCTGTTGCTGGACAGGATCTGTGGTGGTGGAAGGGAGCAGGGCGGGGAGAGGCGGCCGGTGAGGGGCATACCGCGTACTTTGCATACAGCGGTCAGCTTTACAGTTCCGCTGGCGTCAGCATCAGCAGCAGCCGCAGCAGCAGGAGCAGAGGCGGCAACAGTGAACACCGGTTGCAACGGAAGACCGGCTAGGTTCATACCATGCTGCACAGCGAGCTCACCTGCACGTCCCCCACCGCCATGTGGCAGGTGTCAAACCACCACCAGTCGCCGTTGGGCTCCAGCACCTTGCCCACATCCAGCGCACGCTGCGCGCCGCGCTGCCCCTCAACTTTCCCCGGCCCACGCCGCCAGTGCACGCCGTCCGTGGACACCGCCACGCCTGCAGGCGGGGGGCAGCGGAGAGATACGGTGACGACGGTTTGGTTTGGTGGTGCAGGGGGTGGTGGGGCGTGCGTGGCGGTGGGGGCATGCACGCTAGGCAGAGGCACCCCAGGCAGCCATAACTCACACAGCCAGCACACCCTCTGCGCCCAGTCCACCACTGCCCCACCCACCAAGTGTTGGCCATGACGTGCGCACCCACCCCACTCCACCCCGCCCTTCTCTGCCACCCTGACAGCTGCCGCCCCCACATTTCTTCGCTATCCCGCCCCAACTCCACGCCGCCCCACACATAGTCACGCCACCCTCCTGTTCCCCCACCAGGGGCACCCCAGGCAGCACCCACCAATGCTGCCGGAGGAGGGGAACACGTCGTCCATGTCCTGGCAGCCCTGGGAGCGCCCAGTGTACCACATGTACCATCTCTGCTCATCATCGCCCAGGTAGTAGCGCACCACGGCGTGCCCCACGCCCGCCTCGTCCCACGCGCCCGCGCCGCCTGACGGCAGCAGCAGCCCCGGCTGGGCCTCGGCGGCGGCGGCGGCGGGGCTGGCGGCGGTGGGGCTGGGGTTGGCGCCGTTGCTGCTGCTGGCCTGCTATTCCGGGAGATCAGGAGAAGTGCGCTCATGAACCAATCAAAGGGAAACGAGCAAGGGGGCCGGCAACTTGCACCATGTGAGCAAAGATGCGGCCCAGTGCTCACCTGACAGCGAAGTGAGCGCCGGGATGGCTTGTTGCACATGCCGGGATGTGGCCCCGTGAAGGCGCGGGCCCTGGGCGTGCAGGCAGGCAGCACTGCCTGCGAGCAAGCCGCTCGGCAGCTCATCGCAGAGCTCATTATGCACGTCTGGGATGACGGAGAGCGATGCACACACTGAAATGCAACTTGGCGCACAGTCTCGCTGTTGGATTGAGAGGGGATGGCCCAGCGTGACAGCGTGCAGGCGGTGCCGGCAGGTGCAGTTGCTGCAAAGTCACAGGTATAAAGGTCAGGCAGGCCTTTGCGACTGTGATTCTAAGTCATCACAAGAAATACAATGTACAGGAAGATGTTCCTAGCATTCAGCGCAGCAACAAAGGCGGGCCAGTGTACCGTCGCCTCCGCCGCTCCCGCACCTGCGGTCGGCGCTGCCGGTCAACCCTGTCATTGATGGCAACAGAACTTCTCTCCCTGATGTTCTCTTCGATAACTTCAGCTCTGTGAATTACCTGTGAAGGCCATGCGCCCGCCACTACCGCACACCCACCCGCAGTCGCCGCCGTGCTCTGGAAAGTGGGGCCGCTCGCGGCGCTGCATATCTGCCGGCTGCAACGTCCCCGCTACGATCGCTCTATGCCCAGTGCCACATAGTCTGTCAAACTATTCCCGTGACTTCCGAGTGTCGGAGATATGCAGACTGCGACCTTTGCCTGTCCCGCGGCGCCAGTCTTCCGGGTGCCTGCTGCTCGCTGCAGGAAGCCAAGTGAGTGCTGTGTGCATAGACCTGGGCTGCTCTGCCGCTGTTTCGTCTCCCGATCGCGTCCCCCTCACTGCCACTCCCCCTGCCCGCGCAACACGCTGCAGCGCCCACCCTGCGGCGGCTTGCGGTGGCCTCTGCAAGTCCGGACTCCAACGGTTCTAACGCAGCAGCGGTGCGCGGGGCTGCCAGCCAGGCCGTGCTGCCGCTGCCGCTGCCCAGCTTCCGTTGCCGGCTGCGTGTGCTGGAAGGCTCTAGTCGGCAGCAGCCTGAGCCTCCTTTCACTGAAGCCAAGCTGGGTCAAATAGTACCTGCTTCCCCCTGCTGCAGGCAGGGCCCGTCAAGTATGAACACATCCTGCTAGCCATTCTGGACAGCAACCCGCTGCTCTCGTCGGCATCACGCAGCGCGGTGCAGACGGCGGCAACGCTGGCGACGCAGCACTCTAGCAAGATGTGAGGGTAGGGGGCAGGAGGAGAGCAGGCCTTGTCGGGTGCCGGCGTTACGAGACTGTGCATGATCCGGCACTCCTCTTGCTGCAGAGGCGCACGTTTGTTCCTCATTCACCTGCCTTACCGCCCCTATCTTGCCCCTGTCCAGCCCGGTGCCTGCCTTCAGCTGTCCATCCGTGGCCCAATCTCATCTGTGCCCTTGCCCTCGTTTGCTCCATCTGTGCCCATGCCCCACCTGTCTGGCCTGCGCCCCTGCCCTCGTCTGTGCCCCTGCCCTCGTTTGCCGTAAGTGCGTCTCCGCCCTCACCTGTGCATCCGTGCCCCTGCCCTGGCCCCCCACCCCGCAGCACCGTGATGTTTGTTGATGAGCAGGGGCAGAAGGTCAGCCAGCAGCGGCTGGAGCTGGTGCAGGGGTGAGTGCATGCGGCAGGGGGCGGGCCCAGGGGCTGATGAGCACAGGGGAGGCAGGGGTGGGCGAGTAATCTGCTGGGACCGCCAAGCAGCAGGGGCACATGTGGCGCTGCTGCTGCTATCAGAAGCGCTACAAAGCTGCCACTGCGACGCCTCCCTGCTCTGCCCTTCCGCCACATTGTGGTTGGGAGGAACTTGCCGTCCCCGACCGCCATCCAGCCGCACACCCACCCACCTGCCCCAGTGTCTCCCGGCTCACCCACCCTTCACGCCGCTGCCCTGCATCCCGGCCCCCCTCTCTTTGCTGCCTGCAGGGCGCTGCTGAGCCGGGGCCTGGAGGCTTCGTTTGTTGAGGAGGAGGTGGAGGCGGAGAGCGTGGGCAAGGGGAGCGTGGCGGTGGGCGAGGTGGCGGACAACATTGAGGCTGACCTGGTGGTGGTGGCCACGGCGGGTGAGGATTTAGCTTGTGCTTGTAGTGTTTTGTGGGGGTGGCCACCGCGGGTGAGGACTTGATGCGAATGTGTAAACATGTGTTGTTGCACGCTGGGGATCGGGGCCGGACAGGGGGCAAGGCGGCAGGAAACATTGAGGGTGGTGGCCACCGCGGGTGAGCCCTTAGTGTGTGGGTGTGTGTACTGTTTTGTGGTGGTGGCCACAGCGGGTGAGGCGGCTCTGTGTGTGTGTGTGTGTGTACATGTGTTGTTGCATGCTGGGGATTGTGTGGCGTTTTTGCGTTGATTGTGTTGGAGCGCGTGTGTGTGTATGCTGATTGCTGTGGAGTGGGGCCAGGGCTGTGGGCGAGGTGGCAGAACACATTTCGCGTATCTCGTCATGGCCACAGATGGTGACATAACATGCACACATGTGATGCAGAGGATAGGTAGGCTGGAGTGTTTGTTTGCAGGTGTGGGGTTGGTGAGCGACGCTTGGCTGGCCACGGCGGTGGCGACCACTGCAAAAGTGAAAGCGGATGGGGTGGGGAGGGGTGGCGGGGTCTGAGGTGGCCGTCAAGTCGGTTGATGGGAGCTCTGCCCACTGGCTTCCACCAACAGGCACCTCTCCCTCCTTCCCCCACCATGCCCCACCTGCAACGTCCCTCACCACCCTGCCCGCCCGCCCCGCCCCGCCCCGCCCCGCCCCCTGCTTGCAGCGGTGCACGAGAAGCACGTGGACGCAAACCTGCTGGCTGAGTTTGTGGGATGCCCCATCCTCTTGCTGCCCTGAGGGCTGGACGCTGCTGCCGGTGCTGCCGGAGCTCTTGCCGTCGCCCTGGAGGCGGTGGCGGCAAGGGCTCAGCCAGCGCAGCCAGCCCACCTTACCCAGCGGTGCGGCACGCCTGCCGGGGTGCCCCAGGGTCCCCTCCCAGCGGGGCAGCATGGGCACGTGAGCAAGTGAATAATAATACTGGCTTGGCTGCCTGCCTTGGCGCTAATCTTTGGGGCTGCCGCTGACGGGGCACGCCGCCTGGACTGCAGGGCAGTGTGCCGCTTAAGAGCAGCAGTCCCTCCTAGCCGTTCGGCTGCCTGCCTCTCCCCCTCCTCCTGTACAATGTGTGCTATTTCTATCTTCCGTCCAACTTTTTGGACCCCACCATCCTTGTAAGAGGCAGCAGCCTGCCTTCTGGGTGGGAGCAGCGGGCCCTTTACAGGGGGAAACGAGGAGCCAGCGGAGCTCTGGAGGCTGGCGCTTGGCGGGGCGTGCGTTGGGTTTGAAAGGACAGATGGAAGTGTTGTGTTCAGTGGAGAGTGTGTTGAGTGTGACCGGCCAGGGAGGGCAGGGACAGGCCCCCGGCGGCCTGGCAGGCAGGAATAAAGGGGGCAACGCTCGCAGTGGGGCTCTGAGGACAGGGAGTGATGCGGCAGCAGCGGCAGCAGCAGCGCCAAAAGGGGCGCAGAGGGCAAGGTGATCAGCAAATCAAACAGGGCAGAGCGTTGCAATGTGGCTGTGCACTGCATCTAGCGCATGTAGTGGATCAAGGAAATCTTGGGATAGAGAGAGAGGGGCAACACAAAATGCGCCAGGCTCTGGCTGTGCGAAGGCAGCAGGCCGGCGGGGCAGGGTGACAGGGGCATGGCGCGCAGGCCAACATGGGAGGGGCCGCTGTGCCGGCAACCGTGCATCACGGCACTGTGCACCGCTGCTGCGTGATCTAGTAAGAGAGAAATTTGGGATCGTGCGAGTATGATGCCTGAAATGCAGCAGCAGCGGCGCCGTGGTGGCTGCGGCCGTCGTTGGCGCACAGCTGCTGCTGCGTAACGCAAAACACACAAGGTAAGATTGGGGCGCCAGAGGGCGCCAGAGCCCCAGGGCTTGGGTTTTTGCCGGCTGCCTGGGGTCGCCAGGCAGCGCAAGTGAGCGGGCGCACTAGACGGAGAGGTACGTGCCGCAGATGGCGGAGGTGCGGTAGATGCCATAGTCCTGGAGGCACACCTCCCACAGGCCCTCATCCAGCTGCAGGCAGGGGAAGGTGGGGGGAAAGCCACAGGAGAGGCAGGGTAAGGGACCAGTGTCAGGCACACAAGGGGTTGAGCAGGGATGCGGCGGGCCTTGTCCCAGCGGATCTGCAGAGAGCTTTGCCAAGGCGCGCATGATGCGTGCCGCCACACGTGTGCACCTCCTCCTTTGTCATCCCTGCCCACTACGCACAGGCTCCCCGCCCCTCGTGTCTAAATCATGCTGCCTGCCCCCTCTCACCTCTGCCACGCCCGCCAGAGCCGCCGCCAGCCCCGCGTTGTTCTCCACCCCCACCCAGTTGCTGTCCGCCCGCCGGTTGTCCTCAAACGCGTCGCTGCGCCCGCTGCCAAAGACCAGGGCGCCGCGCAGCGTGTGCGTATCGGGCTCTGGGTTGAGCAGGCCCGTGATGCGGTTGCACACCTGCGGGGGGAGACCAAGGGCGGTGGTAAGAAGGCAGGCAAGATTCCATATGGGGCGATTGCGCCGCCGCCAGGCGGCCTGCCTTCTTGCCTCCCTGGCACCGGCCTGCAGCCACCCACCGGCCTGGTCTGCCCACCCAACCCACTACCTCTCACCCAGGGCCCCACCCTCCCAACAACAGCGCCTGCCTGCCTGCCTGCGTACCTCTGGAGGGTCTGGGCAGGCGGCTGCGCGGTCCTGCGTGCGCTTGGGCGGGTTCTTGCCATACCCCACCAGCATGCTGCGCCCCGCGTCCCCCAGCATGTACCGCACTTGGGACAGCCCCCAGCAGCGGTACTCGCGCGCCAGCGAGGGCTGAGCTGGCGCCACCATGTCGGCGTACATCAGGGAGAGGGCCGCCACGTTGGCGGTGCTGCCCAGGGAGCCTGCACACTCCAGAAGGGGGTGCGAGCAGCAGGGCCGGGTCGGAAGAGAGGGAAGGGTGGTACACATTGCGTGGCCCGTTCGCCCCCCGTGCTGCCGACAGCGAGCATATGGCAGCCCCAGCTAACAGGCACTAGCGATGTGGCGCCCACTCATCCTCAATAAGTCTGCACCCCCGGCCACTGCACCTCCCCCACCCTGCACCCCGCCGCCACATCAGGCATGCCGCGCTGCCCACCCACCGGAGAGCGGGTTGTAGGCTCGGCCGCGCTGCGTGTAGTTGGCTGCATTGTTGGCGCAGATCCAGTTTCTGAGCATGAGGGCGGCCTGGTCCTTGAACGTGGGGCGGTCCGTCTCCTGGGCCAGCAGCAGGTTGAGGGGCCAGAAGACGTTGTCCCAGTCGTAGGCGTACCTGCGCCCAGGCGGGGAGTGGGCAGGGGGAAGCAGCTCGGCGCAGAAAACAGCACACGGCATCCCACTCGCACGGCATTTTTACCTGCCTGTTTGTTGTGTAAGACTGCAGGGGGAAACGCTGGCGCAGGGTAGGCAAGCCCTGCCCTCACCGCCCGCATGGCCTCCATACCGACCCACCCCCCTGCCCCGCCACCCCAGTCAAGTAAACCCCCTATGGGCCTCACTTGAAGTCCGAGATGGGCGCCTCATCCTCCAGGTGCTTCATGTAAAACTCATACACCTCGGACAAGTACGAGTCCTGCCGGGGGAGTTAGTGGGGAGGGGAGGGAGGGGAAGGAACGCTCAACAGCGGGGCAGGGCAGGGAGACTCGAGCCATGTGGCAAGGAAGGCGCATGGCTGAGGTGGCAGGTGACCAGCAGCAGGCGCAGCAGGAGGATCGCGCAACGCAAGCGAGCGCCCCCCCTGGGCCTCCCCGCCGGTGGCACCCCAGCACAGCACGGCACACAGCATGGCAGCCCCGTCACCTGCTTGGTTGCCTTGTACAGCCAGCCGGCGGCCCATGCCAGGTCATCGTAGTATGTGGATGTGTTGTAGATGAGTGTGAGGTTAAAGTCGCCATCGGAGAAGGGGCCCTTGGTGGCCTTGGAGAAGTCGTAGACCTGGGGAGGGAGTGAGCGAGTATGTGGGGGCACGTGGGTGAGCAAGCAGGCAAGGTTTGGCCGAGTGGGGACAGGCGAGAACCAGCGCCCGGCAGGCCTCAGCTGCCTGCCAGCCCAGAGCCTGCACCCACGCAACGCACACCAGCGACCCCGCCCCCCCCCTCAGGCTGTTGGCACCTCACCGGCTTCCTCAGATGTTCACTAAATAACCAACGGCACCTCACCGGCTGCCTCAGATGTTCACTACTTAACCACCGCATGCGCCTCACCTCCTTTGCCTTGTCCAGCAGGCGCCCCGCGTACTCGCTGTCGTTCTGCGCCTTGAACACGAGGGAGGAGGCGGCGAGGGCGGCCGCCACGCTGCCCCCCAGGTCGCTGCCCCCCGTGGCGAGGTCCACGGCGTAGGCGGGGCGGGGCAGGTTGGGGCCCTCCTCGGGTCGGTACCACAGCAGCATCTCCGTGTCAATGTCGCCCACCTGCGGGGCCATGGGGGCAGAAGGGGTGCAGGAGAGCGGGCATGAAAGCACAGTGCGTGATATAGAGCAGCTCCAGGCTTGCCCTCCCCATGGCGCCAAGCGGCACACATGGCCTCACCTCGCCACACCCCCAACCCCTAACAGGCTCAGCCCCACAGGGCGGCAGCCAGGGTGCCCTGACCTCACCCGTGTCACCAGCAGTGACTGGTTGGCCTCGGGGAGCGCCCGGTGCACCTGCACCGCACGAGGGCGAGTGCGGGAGGAGGGACAAAAGGGGGTGCATGAGCGTGCGCAGGAGCCCGAGGCGGGGTCTGTGGGCTTTGGTGTGTGCAAGGCCAGCCACCAGGCACGCCGTTTGCCTCGACACTACTGCATGCCGGCAACGCGGGCGGCAGCTCGCCGCACACCAGCTGGCGCTCATCTGCTCGTGGCCCCCTTCTCCATGCCGTCAAATTATTATCAAGCCAAAGTACATATGCAAAGATAGAAATAAAAAGTGTGCCCCCCTGCACCTTCATCAGGTAGTCAGACCCCCAGCGGATGGAGTCCAGCACTGCGCCCGCCTGGCCCGCCGCCTCGAAGCCCTTGCCAAAGGCCATGAGGCCCCACACCAGCAGGGTGGTGGTGAAGGCGATGGGGGAGGTGGCCTTCAGGTTGCCTGCAGGGGGCGCAGGGGGGAGCGGGGCACACAGTTGTGAGGCAGAAGGCAAGGGAGGGGAGGTGCAGGCTATGCATGAGCACAGGAAACTTGGGGCGCAGACTGACTGCAAAGCGAGGAGCACGGATTTCAAGCTGTCGCCAGAGCCTCGCCCCCAGGCACAGCACGCCGGCGTGCCCCGCCCACCCCCTCCCTGGCCCCGCCCCTCCCCTCCTGCACTCACCGCCGGCCATGCCGCTCATCCAGCCTCCCCCCAGGTCCCAGGCGCCCACAGAGGTGGGCCCCGTGGCGCTGCCATTGCCCCCATCCCCGCCGCTGGCGAATGGATCCGTGGCAAAGGGATCGGTGCCGACGCCGGAGCCAAAGGGGTCGCTGCTGGCGGGGCCGCTGCCGGCAAAAGGGTCGGAGGCGGCGCCGGGAGGGGTGCCGCCGCCGGCGGACCCAGGGGTAGAGGAGAAGGGGTCGGCAGTGGAGGAGAAGGGGTCGGCCTGGAGCAGGCGGCGGCCGAAGAAGGCGTCGTATTGGGCAAACGGATCCAGCTCCTGCAGAGAACGCGAGGCACACGGCAGAAGAAGGTGGAGAAGCAGGGAGGTGTGAGATGAAGGAGCAGTCTGCGAGGCTGTGCCCGAAGAAGAAGGCGCACAGCCAACCAGCCACAGGTGTGCCAACTCCTGGGGGAAAACAGTCGGGGGGGGGGGGGGGGGGAGGAGGGGCAAGAGCGTGCGTGGCAATGTGGGGAGATGGGCAGGCGCATGCCCAGCCAGAGAAAAGAAGGGGGCGCGCTGCCCTCCCTCACCTCTGCTCCCTCACGCCCCCTCCCCCCACCCCCACCCCCCATCCCCCACCCACCGAGCCGGGCACGCCAAACAGCAGGGCGGTGTCGTTGGGCAGCGAGGACGCCAGGGTGACGGTGGTGTTGTAGTCTGCTGTGAAGGCGTCGCCCCGCCAGGGCACCGGGTTGGACAGGGGCAGGTAGCCCTCGCGCTGGGAGTTGAAGAAGAACATGGTGTGGGAGAGGGCCTGGGGGGATATGGGGGCGGGGAGGTGATTCGTGGTGGTGGTGGGGGGAGGGAGGTGAGCACAGGGGGATTGGATGGGTGAGTTTTTGAAGCACGGCCAGAGCAGCCAGGCCGCCTCGCCCCTCTCCCTTCCCTCTGCTCACCCCCCACTCTCACCGGCCGCCCGCCTGCTTGTAGTCGGCAGGTAGGGTGTACCCCGCCGGGCACCCTCCCAGCACCGCCCGCCCTTCCCCAGACGCCCAACCCTTGCAAACTCTCAGCCCGCGCACCTGCTTGTAGTCGTATGCACGGGGGTAGAGCAGCCAGACGAGCACCACCCCCAGGATGAGCACCACGGTGGACAGCAGCATGGCCACCTTGCACAGGGCGTTGAACACCAGGGGCTTGCGGTACACCGTGTACTGCATGGAAGGGAGGGCAACAGACGTGTGTGTGGGCGGAGGTGAATGGTGGTGAAGGCGCCCCGCAGCAGGCAGTGAAGCAGCACTCTCCACATGTCACTACCCTCCCCCACAAAATGTGGGTGGCCCCGCCCCCCAGTCCCGGATCAACCGCAGCAACAAGAGGCCCTTTCGCCCGACTCCCCTTTGCTGCACCCCCGCCCCGCCCTGCCCCGCCCACCTGTAGCAGCAGGAACTGTGGCACCAGGTTGTAGACCATGAAGATGAGGGAAATGGCCAGCGGGGTGTCCAGCGGGCCCCGGAAGAAGTGGACCAGGCCAAAGATGAGGCAGACCAGGGAGGAGGTGAAGAAGAGGGCAGACATCCACACATCCCTGCAGGTGAGGGGCGGAGGAGAGAGGTCAAGAGTGGAGGGTGTGGTGGTAGGTGTGTGCATGGGGACGCTGCGGGTGCAGCTAGAGGGCAGCTAGCTCCTCATGCACACGCTCCTGCTCAGGAGCGCCCTGCCCTGCCCGCCCCCCGGCCTGCGCCTAGCCACGCCAGCAGCTCCGGCAGGCACACCTTGTCCCAGCCCTCCTTCCTGCGTCCCACCTTATGCTACCACCCACCCCACCCCACCCAACACAATCCCTCCTCACCTGATGGGCAGGTCTGCGATGCGCTGCAGCCCCTTTGCCGTCACCTTGAAAGTGATCTTGCCGTCAATCCAGCGCCCCAGGGTGGCGCGGTACATGGCCTGAACGGCAGGAGTGGCAGGCAGAGGAGGGGAGAGGGAAGCAAGGCATGTGTGATGAGGGGAGGGAGGGGCAAGGGACAAAGGGGGCGGAGCGGGGCACTGGGAGCGAGTGCCTTGGGGCACTTGCTGGCACGCTTGAGTGGCACCCTGCCCGCAGGAGCCCGTGCCCACGCTGCCCGGGGCGCGAGCCAGCTGGCACGGCTGCTTAGCTGGCGCCCTGAACTCGCCCTCGCCAGCTCAGCACACCTTGAGGAAGGCGAACCAGAGGATGGAGTTGGCCACTGAGGAGAACCACATGGACTTGAGGTGGGCGATGGCGCGGGTGTAGTACATGAGGCCCAGTGTGGCGGCATAGTAGACGGTGATGGAGATGGCGGCCCACTTGTTGATGACGATGGGGAAGGAGCCCAGCCAGACCTGGGGGGGCGGGCAGTAGGCAGAGAGCGAGTGGTGTGGTTAGATGGCAATAACAGGCATGGGGGGAGGAGGAGGGAGAGGGAGGCCCGCTGGTGGGGCGACGGGCAGAGAGCACACCCGGGCCTGCAAGGGGGGGAGGAGCTGGGGCGGAGAGGGGAAGGGAACCATAATGGGTAACGAAGGGTGATGAGGGGCGCGTTGCCTGCCCCGCCCTCCGCTCTCCCCCCTGTGTTTCACTGATGTGGCCCTCGCCAACCGCTGCGTCCCCACCCCACCCCAGCATCCCGCCCCCCTCCCGCCCTGCCCTGCCCCACCGTGATCATGGGCACCAGCATGAGCAGCGGGGTGGAGGTGAATGCGGAGAAGTAGGAGAGGATGACGGAGCCGTACATCCAGCGCATGAGGGGGCTCAGGCCGCGTGCAAAGATGGGGTTGTGCCCCGAGAAGAACACCTGCGGAGGAGGCAAAGAGCGAGGGAGTGAAGGGAGCGAGTAGGGGGCATTGTGTTGGGAGGGATCAAATGTTGTCAGGTGGTGAGGCAGGAAGAACAGCAGGCATCAAAGTGCGGCCCGGGAAAGCGCCAGGGGCACAGAGCCACCCCACCCCTCCCTCCCTATGCACCCCAACCCACCCACATCCCGCCGTGTCCTCACCTGGAAGTGCCCCTTGGCCCAGCGGGAGCGCTGCTGGAAGCAGTTGCGCACCTCCTCCGGTGCCTCACCGATGGCCAGGTACTCGCTCACGTAGCGGCACTGCATGCGGGGCGGGGTGGGTTGTTACAGGTTATGATGCAGGGTCAGAGCAGGGGACAAGGTGGGCGCAGGAGAGGTGGTGGGAGGGGCACTATGACGGGGCGGGGGTGGAGTGTGGGAGGGCAACGGCAGAGTGACCGTGACCATTCTTGGCATGCCGCTCCCACCTGCCAGCTCAGCTTCTTCAGCTCGATGCCCAGCGCAAAGTCCTCGGTCAGGGTCCACTCGGGGAACCAGCCCGCCTGTGGAGTGTGCGTAAAAGGGGTGGGTAGACTGGTTGGCAGGGCGACGAAGACAGGGTGTGCAGGCGCCAGGAAAAGGCTCTGAAGGCTGCCCTCCTTCTGGGCAGCATGTCCTTGTCAGCAGCCTGGTCGCCTTCTTGTCCAGTGCCAGCCCCAGACCCAACCTGGGGGCCAAAGCCAGCACCCCATGCACCAACATGCAAGCTGCCCGGCCGTGCACCTCTTGCGGTGGCAAGACTAAACTCGATGGCATCCCTGCCCAGCCCAGCCCAGCACAGCCCAGCCCAGGCGGGCACCTGCTGGAAGGCCTTGGCGCGCACGAGGAAGTTGGTGCCCGTGCAGGAGATGAGGCCCAGGGCGTCGTATCCCGGCTGGGTGTAGTCCTGCAGGCGGCAGCGAGGGCGCAGCGTGAGTGAGGGTGGAAGTGAAGGTGCAGGCGGGGGGTGAGAGTGGAGCCGGGTAGCATGATGCAGGGTGGACCGACCCTGAGATCTCTCTAGCAACAGCATGGGCGCGGGGTAGCGCCACGATCCGCCAGGCCCCCCACTGCGCACCCAGAAGTGCACGTTGGCGTGGTTGAAGATGTCCCCTCCGGAGTTCAGGTTGTAGAAGGTCTGCACAGTCAGAATGGAAGCCAGGGCGCCAAGACGGACAGGGGAGAGAAGTGAGCACGGCGGGCTTGCAGGAGGCCAGACATGTGAAGCCCAATCTGTGAGGTCAACAGGCGCTTGCCTCAGCGTGGTCACCTGTTCCCAGCACAGTGCGCCGGCTCACAATTGGTCAGCACCCCGCTGGGCCCACCTGCGGCGACAGCACCATGCCCACGTCCTGCCCGCCGTCCAGCAGGGGCACGGTCTTGAGGAAGAAGTCGGCGTTGGGGACCTGGAGGAGCGGTGGTGGAGGCAGTGAGGCGGCAGGTGAAGAGGGGAGGGGGGTTCCAAGTCGGGCAGGGTACGCATGTGGGGTGCATGAGCAGGCTGGCAAAGGCGGCAGGCGCATGGGGTGCAGCAGGTGCAGGGTCCAAACGTCCATGGCAACCCACTACTTACAGGCTTCACTCCACACTCACCACACACACTGCAACACTGCCGTGACACCTAACCCACGCTGGCTCTCACCTGGTCGGCATCAAACACGCACAGCACCTCGGTGAGCGGGATGGGGGTGCCCTCCGGGTAGATCTGCTTGGCCGCGTTGTTGATGTTGGCAGACTTGCCGTTCATCTCGCCCTTGGCGCGCTTGCGCCCGCTGCAGGCAGGGCAACGCGCTCAAAGTTTGCTCGGTTTTGGCGGCGGGGCTGTGGGTATGTGTGCCCTCTGGCTAGCCGTTGGCAGCACGCCCATGTGCCTCCCACCCCATGGCACCTGCTCCATGGCGCGCTGCATCTGCATCTGTGGCCAGTCTCAAAGCATCCATCAGAGGCAGACCCAACCTGACGTAGACGGCATTGCCCACGCCCAGGCTGTGCACGAACTTCTTCTTGTCCACGTCACGACCATCATCCAGCAAATAGACTGACGGCAGGGAGGGAGGACGCAGGCCGTGGTGAGAAACACAGAAGGGACGGCTGGCAGGGTGCAAGACTGCCCACGGGGTGCACCAGCAGCAGGCCGGAAAGGCGACGGGCACACACCCCGCGGCCTCCACCCTGCTCCCCCGGCGGCAGCCTGCCAATCAACCTACAGCATGTCCCATCCTGTGGGCCTTGCTCCCCCCCTCACCTGTGCGCGAGCAGTTGGCGGGGATGGGTGCCACCAGGGCGGCTGTGACGGTCTTCTGGATGACGTCCAGCGGCTCCTTGTAGCAGGGGATGATCACGCGGATGTGGTAGGGCAGCGCGGTGCGCACCTGCGGGCAGGGGAAGGGGTGAGGCACCAAGGAGGCACGGAGGCAATGGTTGGGGTGTGGCAGGGCGCACCGCAGTGCGCCGCGGGTCAAGCCAGAACGATCCACAGCGATTGCATGTGTGTGTGTGTGTGTGTCTGTGTGTGTGTGCATTTGTGGGAGCTCGGGGCTTCCAGGCCAAGAGCGGACGTCAGGCATCGGCTGAGTGCAACTCAAATCCTCGTGAACATCGCCATGTCATGCTCTACACACCTGCCCTTTCTCATCAGGCGGCGGCAGCGCGTTGTTGGTGACCCGCACGGTGAGGCAGAGGCCGTAGGGCAGCATGGCCAGGCCGCCCAGGATCTCGACAGCCAGAACAATGGCGCCATACCTGCGGGGAGGGTGGGAAGACAAGGGCGGGGGAGAGGGTGGGCAGCAAGGTGGGGAGATACGCAACGCAAAGAGGAAGAAGAGAGGCAGGAGATCCCCTAAGCATGCCCAATTGCGCCACACCGGGGGGAATGGGGGCCGGTGGGGAGGGCAGAGAGTGGGCGGACATGGAGGTGGGACAAGCAAAGGGAGAACCCCTACCGCCAGGGCAGCAAAAGCGCCCTACCTGTAAATGTCCCAGCTGAATGCGCCAGACAACCAAGGCCCCCAGGACCACATGCGACACGCGCCCAGGCACATCAAACCTCAACCCCACCCTCCTTCTCCACCTCTATGCCACTTCACACCCTGCCCCGCCTCACCACAGCATGGGCCCCAGGCCCAGGGTGTGGGTGGCGCGCGCCCAGACGTAGAAGCCAAAGGCGGCGATGAAGAAGAGGTAGACAAACAGGCCCCAGGGGTTGATGGCCACCTTCTTGCGCAGGCGGTGCGGCACCACGTCTGCAGGACGGGGAGCGAGGAGGGGGTGAGGCAGAGGTGCAAGGGAGCAGGTGAGGGCTGGCACAAGCAACCGGGGGCACATGCGCCTGCCTCTGTGCCTCGGTTCGCTACTCCTCATCCTGCTGACCTTCCCCTTCCCAGCATGCAGCCCACCTCCCCTCCAACGCACCCCCCCTGGCACTTGCAGGCGGGCTGCCAGGCTGCTCCTCCAGGAAGTCAACTCAACCCCCTTTCACCGCACAACACTTACCCTTCCTCACCCACCCACCCACTCACCCTCCTTGACCACGTCTGCGCCGCCCTCGGCATCTGCAGGCACGCTGCTGGGCTGCTCCTCCAAGTCCTCCACCTTGCGGGAGGCGGCGGTGGCCAGCTGGGGCTCTCCGCAGAAAAAGGGCTTCACGTCGTCGCCTGGCGTGGTGGGAGGGGCGCAGGTGGAGGGTTGAGGCATGAGGGGTGAGGGTGGGGGGTGGGTGGGGATACCCTGGGCGTCCGGTTGCCATGCATGAGCTGGGGCAGCACCCCAAATCACGCTCCCTCACTTGGAACTCACCCAACCAACTGTACCTCTCCACCACCACCTCACCTCGAGTCGCACACAAGCACTGGGCACACGCGCTCTCTAGGAAGGCGGCGCCACCAAACAGCCCCCCTGCCCCACATCACCCAAAGTTGAATGCCCGCCCGCCCCTCCCCACCTCGGTACTCGTCCTTCAGAAAGGCGGCCCGCAGCAGCGCCGTGCCCGCATCGCCCGCCGCCGTGCTGGCGGTGCCGGCGCTGCTCAGGCTGAGGCGGTCGTCGAAATCGCTTGGGGGAGGGTCTGAGGGCATGTGGGGGTAGAGGGCGCCCCGCTCCGCGGCGCCCGCCACGCTGCTGCCGCCGCTGCCCAGCAGGAGTCCCGCCGTCTCCGCCTGGATCTCGTCGCGACCGCCCTGCAGGGAGTGGAGGTGGGGAGGGCGGTGGGTTTACGGCACGGATTTGGAAGAGGCAGGGCACCATTCTGTTTTTTTGAGGGCTCAAAAACGCTCAGCAAGCAACGAGTCGCTCTGGGAGCAGCAGCCCGGGTCCAAGGGCAGCGCATGCCCAGCCCCTGCCTTTCTTTTGGAGCAGCAGCCCGGGTCCAAGGGCAGCGCAAGCCCGCCCACCGCCTGCCCTGCTAAGGGCACACCTCCGTTCTGTCGCCTCGCTGGTGCATGGTGCAGCGCCAACCCTCACCCGGCCCTGCCTGGTCGGTGGGTGCGACACCTGCGCGCCCTCACCCTCCCTCCAGCCCTCCTCACCTCCTGCTGGTGTGAGGCGGAGACAGCCACGTGCCGCAGAATGTCAACAAGGGTGGTGGTCAGCCGCCGCACATGCTGCGCAGGCACCGCCGCCAGGGGCGCGCCGGCGTCGCCCGCGTCGCCGCCCGCTGCGCTGAGCCCGTGCCTGCCGTGCAGGCTGCCCCGCCCGGACTCCAGGTCAGCAATGGTAGCAAAGGAGTCGCCACGGGCGGCCACGCCTGGCAGGTCGTCTGCGGGGTGGGGCAGCAAGGGGTGGGGAGGGGGCGCGCCACGCGGGGGGAAGTAGCGTCACTGGGTGCGGCCCGAGGGGAAAGAAGAGATGTGGCCCTTGCATGGTCACGGTGTGTGGGCAGCTGCAGGACTGCAACATCCTTCGGGCCCAGCAGGCATGTCAGGCCACTGGCCGGGCAGGCAAATGTTGCAGGGCTGTGCGGGGCACTCACCTCTGGCGTCCGTTACCGCCTGCTCGGTGCCGGCCACGGAGCCGGACAGCGATTGCAGGATGTCGGCTAGGCTCTGGGTGAGCCGCCGCACATGGCCCTCAGGCACATGGCCCTCTCCGCCGGCAGCGCGAGTGCTGGGCCGGCGCCCGCCCCCGCCCAGCCCAGCGCTGCTGGGCGTGCCGATGCTGCTGGCAGGGCTGCCCTGCGCTGCTGGCAGGGCTGCCCCCGCCGCCTCTGGCCGCTTGCTGCCCTTGAACCGGGCTGCCGACACCGCTGCCCCCTTTGATGGCGAATCGGTGGCTGCAGGGGCGCTGTCACTGCGGTGCGAGGCAAGGGGGTTTTCATAAACTGTGGCGCTTCCAGGCAGGCCCTTGCCGCCGGGCTCGTCGCCCGCGCCAGCGCCGCTGCCCTCCTTGCCCTGCTTTCCCTCCTTCTCAAAGGGCTGCTGCTGCGCGGCCGGCGTGGCCAACATTGCAGCTGGACCGCCGCTGGCTACTGCTCACAGGCCCGCCACCGCAGATGCTTGGCGGCCTGCTTGGAGTGGGGGAGGCAGGGGGGCACCTTGGAGGCGGGGGGATGAATAGTGCGGTACTGTACTTGTTGCCGCGTTAGCGCCCCCGCCCATGCCATGCCTTTGAGCAGCACCTAGGCACGTGTGTTTCTGCTTAAACCTGATCGTTGCCAAGGAGTAGGGCCGACGGCATGCATGTGGTGAGTCAAGCATGCCCCCGAGCCCCCCCCCCGCGCAGAGAGCTGCCTCGACGGCCCCGACCTGCCGTCGCGGCTGGCGGCGCGTGCGCCGCCCCCTCACACCCATCGCGCACCAGCCACCTGCGCCGCAGCTACCCACCTCTACAGCAATTTATTCTGCGCCAGCACTCCTCAGCAATGCCCTGCGTGCCGCAGCAGGTTCGGAGCCGACCCGCAGCGCTGGTGCACAGGGGCCGCGAAGGTTGGCCTGCACGCACCCTTGCAGCGGCTTTCAGTATGGCACATGTGTTTTGGAGCTGAGCAGTCCAAACCCCAGGGCGAAGAGGTTGGGAAGGCGGCACAACTCGCCCGAGCCTGCCCGCCTCCCTAGTCGACAGCAGCAGCCCTGCTCACCTGCGATCCCTCACGATCCACGCTCGCACATCCAGTTTGTGAAATGAGTGCTTGAGAGCAAGCAGGCAGGCCAGGCGGATGGCTCGAGCCCAGCAAGCGCCTCGAGGCATCAAACCCTTGGACCGTTCAGGTCAGCTCATTTGCCTGCTTTCCAGAAACCTTTGCCTCCACTACTACTCTTGCTCGCTTTGCTCGCTTTACATGAGCAGATCCGCGGCAGATGGGTTGGCCAGAGCGGCCCCCTGTTTGGCCAGCAGAGCCGAGCCATATGCTGCCTCCGCCTGCGCCGACGCCACCACCGGCACGCCCAGCTCACGCTGCCGCAGCACGCTCCACACCGGATTCCTTGCTCCCCCTCCTGCGCAGCAATAAAGCCACCTCACTCAGCCAGGGCAACACTGTTAGCGGATAGGGGAAGCTCAGGCTGGCGAGTGCTTGCACGTGGTGAGCTGGGGGGGAAGAACAGCCCGCTGCTGGTGCGGCCTTCGCAGGGCCAGATAGCCCACCCGGCACAGGCGTCCGCTCGCCTCCCTCCCTGTCCTGCCCTAAACCACCCATGCACCCATATCCTTGGCATTATCCCCCGCTAGGTCCAGTACCTGCGGTGTAGACCTTGCTCACGGGTGTGGCCCCCTGCTCGGCCAGCAGGCGATAGGCCCGCGCCTCAATGCGTGCAATGCTCTCCAGGATGCCCTGGCAGGCGGGGGCAGGGGCAACGAGGACCAGGCATGTGAAGCTTAGCTGGCAGCCAAAAACCCAGGTAGCAACCCAATAGGCAGGGCTTGACGTCCAAACACCGCAGCTGCCCCGCCGTGCCACCCTGCTGCCAGCCCCTCGTCCGCGCCTTGCCTCAGCCCGCACCCCTGCAGCCTTGTTCCTCATGCCCTGCAGCACACTAACACCAGCACCAGCACCAGCACCCAGAAACCCAGCCAGCCTGGCTATACTGCCACACCTGCAAGAACAGCGCATCATCTTCGGGCCGCGGCTCCAGCCGGGGGGGCATCTGCGGGTCGCTCACCTGCGGGGCGGGACAGGGCAGGGCAGGGCCAGGCGGCATCTAGGTGTGTGTGCCAAGTGCATCTTACGTTGCCACCAGCAGTGGTGTGCAGCCATGGAAGGTGTGCCAAGTGAAGCATTATGATGCCCGGTCGACGGTGTGCAGCAATGCTTGTGGTGCAGCAATGCGTGTTGCAATGCTGTGACCGGGTGCTCAGCAGCGCACTGGGAAGCGCTCCCCGGGGGCTGTGAGCGGGTAGTAGTCGAGGCCTGTGGGCTTGCGTGCGTCCATGCGGGGGGTGAGCTGTGCCAGCTGTGCGTCTGAGAAGAAGCGGCGCAGCACGGCGCCACCGGTGTTGGAGGCGCCGCCGACCAGCCAGCTGTCGCCCAGCCGGTGGCTGCAGTGAAAGGGGGGAGGAGGGGGCAAGATGGGGGGAGGGCGGGTGTGACGGGAGGAGGTGGGTATTGAGGGCAGAACCGTGCCTGGCAGGGCGTGCAGGAAACGCGAGGGAGATCGCCATGGGCCCCAAGAGAGCGGGCGCTGCAGCAAGTGTGAGCTTTGGTGCTGCTCATGGCCACCCTCCCACTGCCCAATCGCCCACTAATACAGTCTTCACACTCACTGCCCCACCTGTACAACCCATACCGCGCGTCGTCCACCCGTGCCGTGCTCAGCAGCTTGATGGCTAGAGTGGAGCCAAGGGAGGTCACAGCCTGGAGGAGGGGTGTGAGGGCGGTTGGGAAGCAGCGCAGGGCAGGGCACTCCGAGGGCACATGCTTGGGGCTAAGCAGGGCACTGGGCGGGTGCGCAAGGGTTGCACACTGCTTGGTGTTGCCGCTTGGCGGAAGCAGATGAGCGCAATCAGAGAAACTGCCCATCTTGTGTGCAACCTCCCCTTGGCCTTACCTCCCCAGGCTGCGACACCCCGGCTGCAAGGAAGGCGGCAATGCTGTCGGTTGTGCCTCCGCACACCAAGCAGTCTGGGGGCAGCCCCGTCTGCGCCGCCACCTCAGCAGTGACGTGTGCCACCGGGGCGCCGGGCGCCACCACAGCCAGCGGCAGCAGCGGGGCAAACGGCTGCAGTGTCAGCGGGAGGAAGGTTGCCAGTCAATGCCAGCGGGGGCACAGTGAGCTGCAGAGACAGTAATGGGGGGTGACGGCGAGGCAGGCGGGGGGGGGGCCAGCAGGCCAGACACGCAGCACACACTGCGCATGCTCTGCTCCCGTCCCCACCCACGGCCTCATTCGCAGCCCCATCTTTTAACCTGTCCTCCCAACCAACCTGGTCTGCCAGCCACTCTGGGTAGCACTCGGTTGCTGGGTCGTACCCCAGTTTCAGCCCGTTGTTGTAGTCGGTCACCCGCCACTGGCCGTGCAGCAGGCCGGCCACCCAGTCGGCCTGGTGCACAAGCGCGGGGTCGCGTCCAGCCGCCGCTGCAGCCTGCCATGCGCCCTCGCCGTCCCACGCGAGTACCTGCATGGCAGGTGCAGGTGAGACCACAGGGTTCCAGGTGGGCAGGCGGGCAGGCAGATTGATAGGAAGGATGCTGGGCACGGCGCCAACGGACAACGTACAGAAGCAGACGGAAAGCGATGGAATCAGCAGCACAGGCGCCAACAGCAGTGTGCGGGCAGCAGCAACAAGGTCAGCAGCGGAGTTTCTGCCATGGCTGCTCCCAGGAGCCCAGCACCTTGCAGAGCGTGGAGGTGGAGGCGGTGGCAGTGTGGTCGGGCGGCGCCAGCGCCTTGGCTCGTGCCACCGCCTCTGCAGGCTGGGCCTCGTTGTACATGCGAGCGGGTGCCAGCACAGCCCCGCTCTCGCCATCTATGAGCAACGTAGTGGCGCTGGTGCCGTCGATTGCAATGGCAGCAACCTGCTGCCGCTGCTCCGCCGGTAGCGCCTCCAGCAGCCGCCACAGCGCACTGCTCAGGGGAGAGTTGATATCGAGAGTGGCAGCAGCAGAATAGTGAAAGGAGTTTGTGGCAGTAGCAGCAGGCAGGGACGGCGGCAGGGCGGCGTTCTTGGTCGCAGCAGGGCAGCACCGGTGGCACCAGTGGCACCGGCGGCATACCTGCGCCAGGCCTCAGCCAGGCCGGCATCGCTGCTGTAGCTTGTGCTGGCCTCTGATGTGATCCGCGCATCCTCACTGCGATGCACGGGAAGAACGCCGGAGTTGAGCGGCGCTGGGCTGCCCCGTCACCCACGATAAGCTCAGGGCTTTCTGTGCTTTTGCGCTCGTCTTTCATTCTCTAACGACACACACGTCCATCGAAATGAGCACTCCGCCCACTCACTCGATCACCGCGGCTCTGGCTCCAGACGTCCCAATATCTATGCCCAAGTACAGTGCTCTGGCAGCCACCATTCGCCGCGGGGATGCTGCCGCCGTTGGGCGAAGGGCTGCCACCGGCCTGGCTGCCAGGCACGCTGCCATGTCTGCCTCAGTTAAGCCCTGGTCCCAGCAGCCGCTTCAGATTGTCAAAATCGGAATGAGTTAAAGGAATGCAGCAAGGAAGCGCAGCAGGAAGCCCGAGAGCTGGGACTGGGGTACAGCGCCGATCACAGCGGGCACAGCAGAGGGAGGGATATGAACAGTGCAAAAGAGTCGCAAAAAAACAGAGCAGCCTGCTCAGGGCTGGCCCCCCTGGCTGGTGGTGCTGTTCATACGTTCCAGTTGCTGCACGCGCTGCGCCACGCCGCCCCTGGGGGATGACGTGGCCGCCTCTGCAGCCGCAAGCGAGGCGCGCACCCGGGCCGCCTGCCGCCGCTGCTGCTGCTGGGAGGCAGCTGCAGGGGCAGGAAGGGGCTCCTTAGTGGCAACAGGGGAAGGGCTGCCAGGAGGCGCCGTGCTCACTGGGGTGATGATTGGCAGCGGCAGGAGCAGGGGCTCCTCTGGAAGCTGCAGCGGCGGCGGGGGCTTCTGCTGCTGCTGCTGTTGCGGCGGCGGCTGCACGCCGTTGCTGGTGCCGTTGCCCGCACTGGCATGGCTGCCATTAGGCGGCGGCAGCCCCAGGGGTGGCACCGCCTCAGTTGCAGATGGCGGCGAGGCCATGGGCGACTGAGAGCCAGAGTGCCGCATCCAGGACTCTGCTGCCTGGGCTGCCCGGGTGGGGTTGGAGAAGGCGGGGGAGCCGTCGGCGGCGCTGCGGAAGCTGCTGGTGCGGCTGATGGCGCCGCTCAGGCTGCTGGGCACCTCTGCAGGATGCATGGTGCAGGGGGCAGGGCAGGGGGATATGAAACATGCAGTGAGCTTAGAAAGAGTCAAAGAAGGGTGCAATATAGCACTGAGTTGCAATGCCTTCCCTGCCCTTCCGAGCTGCATGCATCGAAGCATGCACACACCAACTGGCCAGCCTGCACACTCGTGCGCCCGCTGCGACACTCCTATACCTCGGCCACCAACCTGAGTTCATCTTGCGGTGGCGCGCCTTGCGCAGCGTGGAGGAGGCGAGGGAGCGGGCTGAGGAGGGGGTGAGCAGCGCCGACAGCTGGGCCGGCTCTAAGTGCTGCGCAGAAGCCACCCCCTCCAGCCTGGCCCGGGTGGCCTCATCATCCGCAGTGCAGCGCAGCAGGGCTTGCCGGGCTAGGTCCCGAGCCACCACATTGCGTGGCTGCAGCGCCAGGGACAGCAGGGCGTTGAGTGCGCCCGCCTCCACCGCTCGAGCGCGCGCCTCGGGGTGCACCGACAGGTGCCACAGCGCCATGGCAGCAGACCGCTGCACCTCGTCGTCGGCTGACAGCGCCAGAGCCACCACCGGCGCCAGCCCTGGGTCACCCCCAAGCTCCGCCAGCACTAGTGGTGTGTCAGCGCACAGGTTGGCCACCGCTGCCGCGGCGGGCTGCTGCACTAGGGTGGCGCCGCACGCCGCGCCCTCTAGCAGCAGCGGCAGCAGGTGCAGCTCCTGCGGGAGGTATGGCGTATAAATGAGGGAGGGCGTTGTTAGGGAGCCAAGCAGGCAGACGATGCAGTGAGGGGGAGGCAGGCAAGGAGGCAATGAAGTGCACTATAGCAGCACAGCATAACCCGGCAGGCAGTGCAGTGAGGCGAGGCAAGGCAGGCAGGCAATGACGTGAAACAGAGCGGCACGGGAACCACAGGCAGGCAGGCAGGCTGGTCGGCTGTTGACGGCGCACACACCTTGACCTGCTGCCGCGCCGCATCGCTGGCCGTCAGTGGCACCAGGCACTCGTACGCGCCGCTGCGCACCGCCACGCTATCGCTGCTGCAGTCCTCCAGCAGCGCAGGCAGGGCTGTGCTGCTGGCCAGGAAGGCCTCCTTCTGCGGCTCGTCCTGCAGCACCACAGCCAGCGCCAGCAACCGCTGCCGGCGCAGCAGCACAGGCTGCACATCCAGCGCACCCGCCACCGCACTGGCAGCGTGCGTGCGGCGCCGGATGGCGCGCGACTCTGTGCGGTGCCCCGCCATGAGCCCCGCACGGCTGTCGGGGCGCGGGGTGACGCCAGGCGAGTCTGGCAGCATGGTCAGGGAGGGGCTAGGGCAGGGCGACGCCGAGGCGGACTGCTGGCTGCTGCTCTGCAGCTGCTGCAGCAGGAGGCCCAGCAGGTCGTGCCGCGCAAAGAAGGCTCTGCAGCAGAGGAAGCAGAAGCGGCAGTTGGTGGAGGAAGGGTCTGAGCAATGCTGTGGGACCGCTGCTCAGGGTCGTAGGTGGGGAAAGCAGGGGTCTTGCCGCCAGAGCTGAGTGAACACAGCAAAGCCAGCTCCTTGCAGGCTGGCCCTCACACAGGGGCCTTCAACCCTCCCTGACCCCACCTGTGCGCCGGGTAGCTGTCTGACAGGTAGTTGACCGCTGTGAGCGCTGCCAGCAGGGCGTCGGCGCTGGGCGGCTGGCGCAGCAGGCGCAGCAGCTGCTCCAGCACGCGCATGTCCAGCGCCTGCAGCCGCGGGCTCTGCTCCCGAGACAGCAGCGCCAGCGTCTGCACAAGGGGGGGAGCGCACGGCAAGCCAGCCCGAGGCGCAGCCGACCAGGCTCAGCAAGCAGACGCCAAGGCAAGTTCGGCGGCAGCCTATCCATCGACGGCAGCCTGTCCAGGGCAGGCTTCCTATCGCACCTACCCGTTGCAAGCACAGCCACCACTGCCCGAGCTGTGCAGGACTCAAGGCAGCCACGCCGCTGCCGCCTGCCGACCCCCAACCTGCCCACCTGCACAGCCTGCGTGACCAGCGCGGGCTGGGCCGCCCCCAGCGCCTCCACCACCACATCCAGGCAGCCGGCCTCCAGAATGTACCGCCGGTTGGGCGGGCACCCTGCCAGCACCGCCAGCGCCCGCACCGCATCCTCCAGCATCTCCTCTGGCTGGGCCACCGCCCCGGGGCGCCGCTGCCGCGCGTCCCGCACCGCCTTGACAAGCAGGAACAGCTCGGCGCCGCGCGTCTGGCGCAGCGTGAGGGCGTCAGGCTCCCCCGCCGCCGCCGCATGCTCCAGGAACTGCAGCAGCGCCTGCCGCTTGTCGCGCTGCGAGGTGCAGGACAGCTTGAACACCGCCCTGCCAGGGGGGAAGGGAAGTGAGCAGTGGTGCACATGCGGCTGCTGTCAAGTCCAGGCCATTGCAGCCAGCTTCCAGCAGAGCCCCGCTCCACATCAACACACACTCATGCAGGTGCACACATGCACAGGCACCTGCCACAGCCCCACCCCACCCCACCCCGCTGCCCTGCCCCTCACCTGCTGACAGGCTCAATGGAGCGCACATCGTAGGGCTTGCCGGTGAGCTGGTTGGTGGCACGGGGCGGCGGGGAGGCGGTGGGCACAAAGCAGGTGAAGCAGGCCAGCATGCCGCCGCTGCCCACCACGCGGCGCTTGGGGTGCTTGCCTGTGAAGAGCTGCGGGGGCAGCAGGGCAGGGCAGGGCAGGCCGCGGAAAAGACATCCAGTAAAGTTATCCACCACGAGGACATAAGAGTAAGCAGATGAGCGCATGCATGACCGTCAACAGTTGCTTGCAAGTCCTCTGGCAGGCAGGCGGGCATGAACAGTGGGCGAGTGCAGGCGGGCGGGCACGACACCCTGCTGGCGTCCCCTCCATGCCTCCTCTCAGCCGGCTTCCCACCTCGCTTCCCTGCCCGCCAGCACACAGCTTCACGACCATGACCACCCACCTGGCGCGGCGTGCGCCCAAACTCCATCATCTGCAGGCGCAGCGCGTCCCGCATGGCGGGGTCGCCCTCGCTCTCCAGCCACCTCAGCGCCACCTCATCGTACGTCAGGTAGTGGAACACATTGTTGGCCTTCTCTGCGCGAGCGCCCCGCGCCTTGCGCCCAAACACGAGGTCGATCCACTTGTGCAGGCGGGCAGACACGTGGGGGGCTTCAAGGGCCTCGCGCAGCTTCCACAGGAAGTCGCGCGCGTTGGAGGCCCAGGGCGGCAGCACCACATCGCCCACGCGCTGCCCGTTGGAGCGGCAGCCAAAGTCGATGCCGCCCTGGTTGAGCTGCGGGGAGGAGAAGGAAGAGCGGCAGGAGCAGGCAGAAGGGGTAAGTGCGGGCGCAGCCAACAAGCCCCAACGCAGAGTGCTGCCCCCCCCCAGGTGGGCGGGCGGGCAGGCATGTGCACCTCAGGACGGCCACCCCATCGCCTACTCCCCAGCCATGCGAAGCCCACACTCCCAGCATGCCTCCCCATCAACTGTGCCGCTCCCTGCTGTGTGCACCATCAACCGCCCATTCCTCCACCCACACACACGGCCCCCTGGGGCCTAGCCATCACCCGACACCCCTCTCCGTCCACACACTGCTGCCCGCCCATCCACTCACCAGGAAGGATGGGTCAGTGGAGTAGAACTCCGGGATGAGCTCCTTCACATCCGAGGGCAGGCTCAGCACCGACTTCCAGCAGTCGGCGATGCTCCAGAACAGGCGGTCGGGCGCATCAAACCGGCCATTCTGCACAGCACCAAGGGGCCACGAAATAGGAGCAGTGAGGCCACGCCGGTGCGGGTAAATCACACAAACCAGCACGCAGCAGCGGCAGGAAGCGAGGGAAGCTGAGCAGACACAGCTCTCCATGATTTCGCTGCCTGGCCTCCAGGCCATGCCACATGCTGCACCTTGGAAAAAAGTCAGCAGCCTGGATCTCACCCGCAGCACCAACCCTGCCCACCCAATCCACCTGCCCCGTACCACAAGCCCCACACCTGCAGTCGCAGCATGAGCTGCGGGTCGCTGCGCATGAGGTAGAAGACGACGTAGCCTGGGGAGGAGTAGTGGCAGCCATAGAGGAAGGGGGGCGTGTCCAGCGGCGGCGGCGCACCGGGCGGCGCCGCATTGGCCCCATTCTTGCTGCCGCCCTTGCCCTTGCCGGCGCCCTTGCTGCTGCCGCCCCCCGTGGGCGGCCCCATCATCTGCTTGAGCTCTGCGTACCGCCCCTGGAAGTCTGCCAGGCGGCGCGGGCTGAGGGCTCCGACGGGCTTGGACAGGTCGCGGAAGGTGGCTGGGTCGGAGAGGTCCAGAGTGGGCGAGGTGTAGTCGGCAACCACCCAAGGCATGACCTGTAGGGGTAGGGGAGGCACAGGGGGGTGTTGAGAGGGGGATGTCGGGCACAGCCATGGGGGCAGCCGAGGCAGGAGAACAGATGCAGGCTGGCAAAAACAGTGAGCACACAAGCCAGCAGACCTGGCTGGTGAGCAACACCGCCTGCAACGCCCCTGCTTGCAGCCGCTGCCAGCCACGCTGGTTGCTACCCAGTCAAGATGCAATCCAGCTGCCGCCCACATAGCTGGCATGTCCTCACCGGGTACTGGCTGAGGTCCTTGAAGCTCCTCCCCGCCTCTCGGTTCAGGTGCATGAGATAGTCAAAGTTGCTGCAGGCGGGGTGGTGGATTGCGGCTCAGGCAGGACAGCAAGCGAATGCGCGGTGTGCCGCGGGACGAGGGGTGGAAAGGCAAAGCTCTCGTGCCTCCTCCCCGCCTCATGCCTGCCTGCCTGCGATGGCTGCCACCCCCTGCCCGTGCCATTCCTGCCACCCACCGCCGCCCCCGCCCCACCTGATGCGCCCGTTCACCCAGTCGCGCGTCCACTGCTCCCGGCTGCGCATCTTGTCCAGCTGCAGCGCGGGCTGCTGCATGAGCAGGCGCTGGAAGCGGGCGCGGTCGGCGGGGGCGCGGAAGGCAAGGTAGAGGGAGTGGCGGGAGGAGAGGAAGACCTCCAACCCCAGGTCCTCTAGTTGGTACACCCGGGGGGCCACCGCTACAACCTTGGACAGTGGGTACACCTGGAGCGGCGCTGCGCAGACGCTGGAGTTGGAGGGATGGAAGTAGATGCGCTGCTGCGTGAGCACCGCGCGCCCCGGCTGCGCAGCCAGCGGCGACACTGCCGACGCCGGCGCCTCCGCCACCAAGCTCTCCTCCTCCTCCAGCCACCCCGAGTGGAACTGCTCAGCTTCCTCGTGCTCCTGCAAGCACCAAGGTATGCAGAGCAATGTGCGAATTGGAATGAACGTCGGGTCGGGAACGATGTGGGCTGGGAGACGAAGATGAAGCATGGGGCTGAGCCAGGGGGGAAGGCGAGCGGGCAAAACCTAGGCAGGCCAGCCTTGAGCACCACCCACACGTAACGAGCATTGCCAGCAGACCCCGCCCTGGGCGCATCATCAGCAATGTCAATTTGCATAAGCTCCAGGCACAACCCGCAGTCGCAGCATGCACCTGCCTCATGCCGGTCCACAGCACCCACCACACACCCGTTTTCGCCTCCTGCGCCCCTGCACCCCAGCCTCCTGCCACCATAGCACCGACTCATCCTGCCACCCAGCACCCACCTTGATGATGGCTTCCAGCTTGGCAGCCGCCTCTGCCCGCGACTGCTTGGAGTCTGCTGCCGCGCTGGCCAGCAGCGCCAGCTCTTCAACCAGCGGCAGCGCCTCTTCTAAAGAAGCATACACCAGCGAGAAGCGGAAGCGGGTGTCCCCTTTGTGTGTAACGTAAGGCGCGTCGACGCCCCCCGCCTTCATGTCCACGTGGGTGCTGGCCGCCACCTCAAACTGGTCCTCGCCGCCGCTGTTGGGTGCTGCCTCGTCCAGCCTGCGAGGGATGGAATTGATTGGCTACGTGGGTGCTGGGAGGGGGGGGTGCGATAGCACAACCGCAGCATGCAGGAAGCAGGTAGCAAAAAACGCAGGCAGCTGAGGGGCCACATGCGTGCACGCGACAAATCAATCAGTGGGTGCATCAACTGCTGCATGTGGCAGCTGCCATGGCCACAGCAGCTGCCCCGCCCTGGCTGCCTCCTCACTCACGGCTCAATAGCTGACGTGGACTGGAAGGGGATGCGGAAGATGGGCTGCTGCACATCCCGTGGCACAAAGAAGAGGCTGTGGCTGCACACCTTGAGGCTGCCCACCACCCTGCTGAGGGGCCAGAGGGAAGTCGGGGGGAGCAACAGGCAGCGTCGGCGGCAGCAGCCGTGTGCCCAGCGGTGCGCAAGTAGCGTGCAGTGACGCACCACCCTAGGCACAGAAGCAGTGCCCACGCCAGGCCATCAAGCCCGCCTTACCGCTTCCCGTCCTGCGGCCAATAGTAGGCAGTGTGGCTGCGGAAGTAGTACTCGCCATCTTCAAGCAGCAGCAGGGAGAAGCGCTCCGGCGTGGCCGTCACGCTGGTGCCCGACGGCGGCCGCGCCGAGGCAGCCAGCTCCGCCAGTGCGGCGCTGCTCATCCTGACGCCTCCCAGTGGCCACCTGCAAATGTTGTCAGCTCATGCCACCAGCTGCAGCCGCCGAAAACCGCGGAAGAACCGATCACGCCCGAAAACAAACAGGGGTTCGCTGACGGGACCTTGGGCCTCTCCTTAAACGAACTGGAAAGCTACGCTTGCCCAAATCTGTACAAGGGACGCGTCGAAGCCCGGAGACGACGGAAGAAACTTGTGAGTGCTCTGCTTGCGGCGCCACGAGTGCAGCACTGTGACCCATCGAACTCCGATCGAAAGCTAAGCCGCTGATAATAGCCCGTATCAGGAAGCGACAGAGCTTGTCCAAAAAGGGGGTTGCGCCCATGCCTTCACAAAGCTAGGCCAGCGCTTCCGAGCGCCACTCTGCGAGCGGGTCTCACCATGGCGGATGTAAAGAAGGCGGGGTCCAGCGAAGGGCCGTCCCTGGAGGCCATCCAGGTGCGCTGCGGGCGTGGGAACAGGCCTGCCGCCGCTGCCGCCGCCACCCGCTCCAGTGCCGGCGTGCCTCCAGCTGTCCAACTGCTGTGCCCGTTCCGCGCTGAATGCAATGCAACAGGACGCCACCCAGAAGATCAATGAGGCCGCCGAAGCACTGGAGCGGCGCCAGCAACTGCGCGAAGTCAACCTGGCGCCCACCCGCCCAGGTATGCAACCGGCAGCATCATCAAGAACATGATATGCAGCAGCAGCTTTGGTAGCAGCAACACCCACTTGCAGCAGAATTGCAGTTGCATCTGCCTGGCAGGGTCAGTCAACACTTGATGATGGCTTCCCGTGTGGTGACCCCATGTGGCCATTGCCGTCTCCTGCCTGCCCATCCGACTTCCCACCTGCCTGCCTGCCGTACCCTGCCCTGCGCACTCTCCCTCTCACACTCTCTGGCAGGCGAGGCGGAGCTGAAGCAGCTGGATGCCAGCATGAAGCGGAACAGCGCGGTCATCCGCAAGCTGCGCACGCTGAGCGAGGAGAGCCGGGCATCGCTGCTTGACGACATCGCCAAAACAAACCAGAGCAAGGTAAGCTCTGCGGGTGGAGTTTGGACAAGGGAAAACTCCGGGGTTGTTGCCTTGCGATCAGCGCTGCTGCACAGCATTGCCAAGGCAAACCAGACAAGGTAATAAGCTGTGATGTGGGGCAAATTGTGGCTGGCTGGGACAGAATGCTCGATATCGCAGGCAGCTGGTAGGTCCCTGGGTGTGTGGGGCTCACTGGCCTGTCGTTTCAACTGCATCCCAGATGCCACATCTTCGTCCCTCCACTCGTCCTGACCCTGACTTCCCCTGCTGCTGCTCCTCAGTATGTGAGCGAGGTGGTGGGCGCTGTGTGCGAGGCGCCCATCAAGCTGAAAGACGTGCCAGCAGCCCTGGCCGTCTGCTCGGCGCTGCACCAGCGGTATGCCGACTTTGGGAAGGAGCTGGTGTCCACCCTGGCCAAGCTGTGCGCCAGCTCAGGTGCGCTGTGAGATGTGCTGTGCTGTGCTGTGCTGTGCTGTGCTGCGGTGCGAGGGATGGGCAGGAGCCTTGCACAGCGTGCCTGCTGTGCTGCACGGTGCTATGGTGAGATCAATGTGCTGTGTGGCATGTATGGCTGGTGAAGCCCCGTTGCACACCTGGGGTGGGTTTTGAAAGGGATAGCCAGCCGCAAGCTGGCCGTACTTGCTCAGCTGCAACTCAGCTCTCCGCTGCTGCCCTGCTGCACCTGCCTGCCCCCACGCCCTGCCGCTGCAGACGACGAGAAGGCGGGCGTGGCCCGCAAGCGTGCGGTGCTGCGGCTGCTGGTTGAGCTGCTGCTGGCGGGGCTGTACAGCGCGCACAGCGTGCTGCTGGCCATAGTGAAGCACCTGGCAGGCGGGACAGACTTCCAGAAAGATGCTGAGGGGGCGCAGGCCGCGCTGAGCCTGCTGACCGCGCTGGCCAAGGCGGGGCGAGAAGAGCTACTAGGGCTGCCGCCTGCGCTGCCGGTGGCGCTGGCACCCGACAGCCTGCCAGGCGGGGAGGAGGGCGGCAGCGGAAGCAGCAGTGCAGAAGCACCGGCGGCAGAGGCGTACCGTGCAGCAGTGCGGCGGTACGAGGCAGCGCTGGCGGGGCGGTACAGCCTGCCTCCCGAGGCGCAAGCCACGCTGCGAGGCGCCGTGGAGCGCTGCTTCGCTGGCGCCTCCGCTGCGCTGCAGACGGCACACGCTGCGCTGCAGGCGACGGAGGCGGAGAATGCGCGCGTGCTGAACAGCCGGGGTGACCTGCCGGAGGACATGGCGGCGGCTTATGAAGCGCAGCGCAAGGGTTTCGAGGGCCTGCAGCGCACAACAGCTGCCCTGGCAGAGGTGCTGGACCAGCCGCTGCCGGAGCTGAAGCAGGCTGTGACGCGCATCGTGGCGTCCGCCGACGCCGGGGGAGGCGCCGGGGAGGCGCAGGCGCAGCAGGTGCGGGGCGGGCAGGCGGGCAGCGGGGCGGGGCAGGGCGGGCGGCATTTTGAGTGGGCCGTGTTGGCTATCCTGGCTGCGCTGCTGCTTGAAGCTTGTGGGCGTCATGGCCCCTTTGGAACGTCCCTTCCCTGCCCTGCCTTGTCCGCCTGTGTGCATCCCTCACACCCCACCACTGCCGGCCGCAACACAGTATCCCACTCACCGGCGTCACCCTCACTAGCTGCCTCCCTGCCCCCTCCACCCCTCTTGTGCAGGTGTTTGAGGATGAGGAAACCCGCGCCTTCTACGAGTCTCTGGTAGACCTGCGGGCTGTGGTGCCTGCTGTGCTGCTGGGGGAGAAGGGCGGCAAGGAGGAGGCGGCAGCGGGGGGCGCAGAGCAGCCGGCAGCGGAGGGCAGCAGCAGCGGCGCTGCTGGCAGCGGGCCGGCGGCAGCACCGGCAGCGGCGGCGGGGGCAGCAGCGCAGAAAGAGAAGGAAAAGGAGAAGGAGAAGGGGCTGCCCGGCTCTGCCAGCAGCGCCTCCCTGGGGGGCAGTGCCAAGCAGGAGGGCGGCGGCGGGTATGACGACATTTTGGAGGTGGGGCAGGGTGCGTGGTGTGGGGAGGGTGTGGAGGGGCGGTATATGCGGTGCGAGGCAGCGGGGGCGCCAGGCAGCGGGGACGGGCAGGATGGGACGAGGGCAGGAGGAGGAGGCAGACTGGCGGATCTGCCGTGCTGGAGGCAACTGCCTGGGGCGGGTGGTGGGCGGAGGAGAGGCAGGGGCGAAGCGATAGGGGGAGGTAAGCAGGGAGGCAGGCAGGCACCCTCTCCACTGGCCACCATGCACATATTTTGCTGTAGAGCTGCCTCTGTCGCACCACCTGCCCACCTGTGCACGCCTGCCCCTTGCCTCCCTCCCCCGCCTGCCGCCATGCTCAACCGCAACCTGCTTCCCCTCCGCTCTCGCCTGCCCCTCTTGCTTCTGCAGGGCAAGGGCGCTGCTGGGGCGGCGGGTGAGGAGCCTCGGGAGCCGTCCCAGCTGGACTTGCTGCTGGCCCGCCTGTCGGGCTGCGTCAGCAAGGAGCTGGCTGATGAGCTGGCGGTGGCCTTCTGCTACCAGCAGAACAAGGGGGCGCGCCGGCGGCTGGCGCGGGCGCTGGCGGCGGAGCTGCCCATGGGCGCGCTGGCCCTGCTGCCCTACTACGCGCGCGTCACCGCCACCCTGGCGCAGGTGTTCCCCGACATCGCGCAAGGTTGGTGCGGGTGGGGCTTAAAGTGGGCGGGTGGGAGGGTGGAAGGGCGGGCGGGGAAGGCAGTGCTGCCAACCCTGACCCTTCATCCCATGTGCCTTACCCTTGTCTGAACCCCACGCCAATCGCCATGGCACTGAGATTCCTTCCCCCCTGCGTCTGTGGCAGCCCATCTGGACACCTTTGTGAGGCCTCCTTCCTGGCCCGCTCTTTCTTGGATCACCCTACCCCCAGCTCCCCTCTCACTCCCAAGACTGCTGCCCGTCCCCCCTGCAGCCGTTGTGTCCCACTTGGAGTCCGAGTTCTCCTTCCTGGCCCGCTCAAAGGACGCCACGGCACGCACCCTGGAGCCGCGGGTGCGCAACATGCGCTACGTCGCCGAGCTGGCCAAATTCCGCCTCTTCCCACCCGGTGAGGGGAGCCCAGGCTTGGGGAGGCATGCATGTTTGTGTATTCACTGCTGTAGCCTCGACTGCACCTGCATGCCCCTTGCCTTCTGCACGCGCCAAGTTGCTGAGCTGCGGGGCAACTGCTGGGCCTAGCACACCAGGCAGAGACCCTCCGCCACAGGCACCGCCTTGTCCACCTGCTGTAACAAGCTCAACATCCGCCTGTCCCCTGCCGCAGGCACCGCCTTCTCCATGCTGAAGCAGCTGCTGGACGACTTTGCCGGGCACAACATCGACGCGGCCTGCGCCCTGGTGGAGACCGCGGGGCGCTTCTTCTACAGGTGACTGGGCTTGCAAGGCATTAGGCAGGGGAGGAAGGCAGAGGGGGTGATTGTGATGGGGAAGAGAGGGGCAGTGCTGGTGCAGAATACGAGGCGCTTCTTTGATGTGTGAGTTGCTGGGGGGCCGGGGGTGAGGAAGCTGGGAGCGGGTGGCAGGCGGAGCGGTGAGGTGCACGATATGCATGGCCCTGTGCCTCTTGTCCCATGCGCCGCCCTCCACTGCCGCCCACCCCCACCCTTGCTTCCCATTCCGCCTCCCCATCGGTCACTTCAAGCATGCACACGCCGCCTCCCTCCCCCTTCCCCCCCCCCGCTCCCCCCGCAGGCTGCCCGAGACCTCGACCCGCATGGGCAACTTTTTGGAAGTCATGATGAAGCTGCGCAACGCGCGCAACCTGGACGCCCGCCAGTCCTCCCTCGTCGACTCCGCCTACTTTGCCGTCAAGGCCGCCGACCGGGCGGTGAAGCGCAAGCAGCGGCCGCCGGAGCACGAGTACATCAGGCACCTCATCTACGAGCGCCTGCCGGCGGGGCAGGTCACAAAGGTGGGATGTGGGGGCGGGGAGGGAGGGAAGCGGGGCAGGTATGGGCAGGTGTGGGAGGTTGCAGGGTGAGGGGGGGGGAGGCCTGTGTCCGCGTGGGACAAGGGGTGCAGGGTGCAGTCCCCAGGCTGCGCGCGAAGCAGCCAGTCCGCTCCCAGGCTGCCCTGCCGACCTGCATGCCCACCTGCCACTCCTGCCCCCCATCCCCACGTGACGTGCCTGAACCCCTCTCACCCACCTCTTACAACCCCGCCCCGTCCCACCTCCCTCCTCATCGAGCACATCCCCCTTCGCTGGCTCCCGAGCCCTGAAAATGCTGCGCCGCTTGCGCAGAGCCGCCCCTGCACCCCCCTCTCCCATCTGCCACCCACCTGCACCATTTCTCCCCCCGCCCCCTCCCTGGCTCAGGTGCTCAAAAAGCTGCGCCGCCTGCCGTGGGCCGCCCACGAGCGGTACCTGCTCAAGACACTGGTGCGGGCCTCCCACAAGGGGCGCTTCTCCCAGATACCCTTCATCGCCAGCCTGGCGGCGGGGCTGGCGCGGTACCACCCCTCCCTCGGGGTGTTGCTGGTGGATGAGGTGCTGGAGAGCGTGGAGGCGGGGCTGGAGGCGCCCGACGCGGGTGAGACCAGGGTTTCCAAGCAGTAAAGTGTGTTGTGCAGGAGGCAATGGGCGTTGGGGAGGCAACGGGGTGGAGGCGCAGGAGAGGAAGAGGGGACTGGAAGGCGGGTTGCCCCGTCATGTTGGATTGGAGGGTGTCAAGGTTGGGCTGGAGGCGCGGGCGATGCAGCTGGGTGGGTGAATGCGAGGGTGGGCAGCAGGGCGACAGGCTCGGTGGGGAGAGGTGTGCTGGCACCGTCCCAGCCCAAACTGCCATCCTCCCACCCCAGGCCCTACCTCCCACCCTGGCACCCTGCCCCACCCAGTGCCGCCGCCTGCCTCGCACACACACACACACACACACAGTATGTAAGCCCCACCACCTGATCCCCGTGGCCCTCCCCCGACAGGCTTCTACCAGCGCCGCGTGGCTGCGGTACGCCTGCTGGGCGAGCTGTACAACTACAAGCTGGTCAACAGCCACGTCATCTTTGCCACCCTGCACCTCGTGCTGGCCTACGGCCACGAGGCGGGGGCGCCACCGGAGGTCACACGGTGCGCCGCTGCTGGGCCTCGTGTGCTGTGCTGTGCTGATGGGGCGATGCGGCTGTGCTGTGTTTGCTGTGCCGCGAGGGTGGTGCCACTGCTGTGTCGTGTGTGCTGTGCTGTGGCGCTGGCGCACGTGCGTCATGTGTGCTGTGCTGCGGTTGCTGCGGTAAAGCGGCCTCACACCCTTCTCAACCCCACTCCTCACGCATACTTCTTCCACCCCCCGCGCCCTCACCGGCGCAGGCGCCTGGACCCCCCCAACAACTTCTTCCGCATCCGCCTCGTGTGCGGCCTGCTGGAGGTGTGCGGCCAGTACTTCACGCGCGGCGCGGCCCGCCGCAAGCTGGACACCTTCCTGCCCTACCTGCAGCGCTACCTGCTGGCCAAGCCGCCGCTGCCGCTGGATGTGGAGTTTGATGTGCAGGTGGGTGCCTGGGGCTGTGGCAGGCGGGGAGTGGAGGGTTGGTTCGAGGCACAGATTCCTGCTGGCCAAGCCGCCGCTGCCGCTGCATGTGGGGGTTTGATGTGCAGGCGGAGAGGTGGGCATTACAAGGTGCTGAGGGCTAGGTGCTCCTACTTCCAAAGGCAAGGGAGTCTAGCTGGACTGCACTTAGACATGCCCACCCTTCCTTCAAGCCCACCAACAAACTAACAGCGCTCCCCTTGTTGCCTGGCCTCCCTGCCACCTGCCTGGCCCCCCTGCAGGACCTGTGGGACCACCTGAAGCTCACCCCACCCCAGTACGACAGCTACGAGGCGGCCTGCGCTGCCGTGGCAGACATCGAGGCGGCGGAGGCGGCGGCAGCAGCCAGCGGGCTGGCCGCCATAGAGGAGGAGGAGGGGGAGGAGGAGGAGGAGGGGGAGGGGCCGGAGGATGGTGGGTCGGATGCGGGGAGCGACGGCGAGGAGGAGGGGGAGGAGGAGGGTGGCTCTGGCGAGGACGAGGACGATGGGTGAGTGCCCAGCGTAAGGCAGGGGGTGGGGTCATGGACGCTTGGGTGCACTTGGTGGCTGGTTGAGACCTGCCTGCCCGTGCCTGGCCGCCTGCTGGGTGGCCTGCCTGCCCCTGCATGCCTGCCTGGCGTTGAACTTGCCACACCCGGCTGCGACACCTGCCTGCCACACCACGTGCTCACCCCTACCTCCGGCCCTCCACAGGCTGGAGAGCGGGGCGGAGGGCGAGGAGGAGGAGGAGGATGTGCGCATGCTGCGCCCCGCCACGTCAGCGCCCGTCGAGGTGGACGACGAATTCGAGCGCGAGTTCTCCCAGCTCATGCTGGAGAGCCAGGGGCGGGGGGCCGGCGGCCGGGGCGGCCAGCTGGGCGGCCCACCCGACGGCGTGGGCGGGCCCACCCCTGCGGGAGGGCTGCACGCCGCGCAGCACGCCCCGCTGGCGGTTGGCCAGGCTGGCGGGTGCGCCTCTGGTGCCACGGAGGCTGTGTCGTTCAAGGTCATGATGAAGCGGGGCGGGCGGGAGGACCGCAGCCGGGAGCTGCGCATCCCGCTGACTGCCGGCATGGCGGCGCACCTGCGGCAGAAGGAGGAGGAGGAGGCGGCGGAGAAGGCGGAGCTCAAGCGGCTGGTGCTGGAGGCAAACAACAGGGACCTGGAGGTGGGTGTGCAGTTTGAGCCAGCCTGCACAGTGGGCTGGGCGGTAAGGCAGGTGCCTGGTGGGGCTACCTGTGGGTGGGACCTTGTGCTCTGGCGGGCTCCGGCTCAAGAGAGGGAGGCAGCAGGGGTGAGAGTGCAGTGGGGCTGGTGGCGGCTACGGCCCATGCCCGCGGTGCTGGCATTCCGCAGTGCGTTCCTGTCATGTGCTCCCTCTCCCTCTGACCTGCCCGCCGTCCGTCCCCCCTTGCCGCCTGTAGGAGCAGCAGGAGGCGCTGCGTGCGGCGCAGCTTGCGCGGCGGGCAGGGCCAGGCGCCCGGGGGTACTACGGGCGGGGAGGAGGCTATGGCGGCCGGGGCAGCGGCGGCAACCTGTTCTGACGCGTGCAGCTTCAGTGTGTTGTTGCATCACGTGTCCCTCTGGGTGGGCACACCCGTCAGCTGCTGCACGGCTTCCAGCAGCACCCTCGTGTGTGGTTGCGCAGCAGGGCCAGCTGCGGCGCAGCATGCAGAGCGTGCTCGCAGCGTTGAAGGCGGCTGTCTTCGGTTGGGCTGGCCCCTACAACCGTTGCAGCAGCAGGATCGGCAGGATCGGCAGCGGCGGCTCCTGGCAGCAGCAGCAGCAGCAGAGGCCATGCACAGCTGTGCTCTCGGTGGCAGCCGTTGCCCTGCCGAGTGCCCGCTTGGCGCTGCAAGGCGGAGCCCACAGCGCAGGAGCTGCTGAGCGGCACCTCAATTCCCGCTCCCTGTCTTGTCTGGAGGCAGCTGGCAGCGCCGTGGCGCAGCAGGAGCCTTCCAGAGGCGGTGGCAGCAGTGCGGAAGGGGTGCCTCTGCAGTGCCTCCTGGCGCCGCAGCAGGGCAGCCAGCGCGTCCATCAAGGCAAGGCACGGCAGGCAGCCAAGAGGGCAGGCAGGCAGCCAGGCGAGCAGCGGCCTGCTGAGGCTTGCCGCTCCTGTAGAGGATGGCCATGGGCCGCACCACGCTGGCAAAACACTGCAGCTAGGACACCAGCGGCCAGGCGTAGCAGCAGCAGCAGAGAGGCAGGAGGACAGCGGTGGCTGCAAAACGCCGACAGCTGGTGGCTGTTGGGTGATGGCGGCACGGGATGCTTGTGTGCGGTGGCGCAGACATGGCCAGCATGGCGGCTGCTGAGTGCAGCACGAATGCCTGCCATATGCCATGTGTTTCATTGAATGCAAGACCATGCACCACCCCACAGGCGCAGCACATGCAAGGCAGGTGGGGGGACAGGCTGGGGCTGAGGCTCCAGTACAGGCAACACACCCCAGGGCAGGCAGGCATGCACGGCAGCAAGGGGGTCCAGGGGACTGAGTGTGAGGGAGAGGCACAAGAAGGCAGGCCAGGAGGAGGAAGGAACAAGTCACAGAGGTACAGCATTCGATGCACGGTGTACAAGCGACAGCACGCGGGCATTGACCCGCACTGCAGCAGCGGCGCCTGCTCTTTCCATTGGGAGGGGTGGTGTTGAATAACACCAGTTTGTTTGTGTGAAGAAGGCTTGGGTGCAGGCCACAGGCGCTTATGCGCCGAAGCCGTACAGGGTGCGGCCCTGGCGCTTGAGCGCGTAGACCACGTCAAAGGCGGTCACAGTCTTGCGGCGGGCGTGCTCGGTGTAGGTGACGGCGTCGCGCACCACGTTCTCAAGGAACACCTTGAGCACGCCGCGGGTCTCCTCGTAGATGAGGCCGCTGATGCGCTTGACGCCGCCACGGCGGGCCAGGCGGCGGATGGCGGGCTTGGTGATGCCCTGGATGTTGTCGCGCAGCACCTTGCGGTGGCGCTTGGCGCCGCCCTTGCCCAGGCCCTTGCCGCCCTTGCCGCGTCCAGACATGGTTGGTTGGTGGTTTGTTGAAGAGGTGGGGAGAGGAGTGTGAGAGTGAGGAAGCAGGTGCAGAGGGGCAGGCTCTATGGTGCTGGTGGGAGGGCGGCGGCAGGGCGGCAGAAGGGCGGAGGTCGCCAGCAGGTGCGCTCACCCATCCGGTGCACCGCCCGAGCAGGGCCCATGGCGCGCTTGTGGAAGCACAGCACCAGTGGCAGCCGCCGACAGCCAGCAGCAGCCGAGCCCCTGGATGGGTGGGCGCGCTCAGCAGTGGGCTTGCATCGGCTGTCGCAGGCTGCTCGGAAGCACAGAGTGTGATCGCAAAGCACAACCTGCCACCAAGCAGGCAGACAGGCAGCCCGTCTACAAGAGGGCCGCCCCCGCCGCCGCCCTCACTCCTGAACCCTCTCTCACTCCACACCCAACACCAAACCCTCGGCACCATGGCCCGCACCAAGCAGACTGCCCGCAAGTCCACCGGCGGCAAGGCGCCCCGCAAGCAGCTGGCCACCAAGGCCGCCCGCAAGTCGGCCCCCGCCACCGGCGGCGTGAAGAAGCCCCACCGCTACAGGCCCGGTACCGTGGCGCTGCGCGAGATCCGCAAGTACCAGAAGTCCACGGAGCTGCTGATCCGCAAGCTGCCCTTCCAGCGCCTGGTGCGTGAGATTGCCCAGGACTTCAAGACCGACCTGCGCTTCCAGTCCAGCGCCGTGCTGGCGCTGCAGGAGGCCGCCGAGGCCTACCTGGTGGGCCTGTTTGAGGACACCAACCTGTGCGCCATCCACGCCAAGCGCGTCACCATCATGCCCAAGGACATCCAGCTGGCGCGCCGCATCCGTGGCGAGCGCGCTTGAAGCGGCTGCCCAGCCGCCACTGCGCCTCTCACCCACACAAAACCCACACTGGTGTTATTCAACACCACCCTCCCCCACTGGAAACCATCAAGGGTCTTGCTGTGCGTTGCATTCGCTGCCTTCGGGACTGGTGTTTGACCTGCCGTGGCGTGCATCAGTGCAGCAAGGGTCCGCTGCTTGCATGTGTTTCTTGCTTGGGGTCGGTGTGCTGCCTGCTTTAGTGCTGTGCTACACTTCTGGTGGCGCCTGCCCATGCCGCTGGCTACTGTTGCATTGTGCGTGTCTGCCATTTGCACATCTGCTGGTGTTGGGCTGCGCTGTCTACGACTCCCGCCTGGCTGCAGGCCGCACAGCAGCAGGTCTGGCTAGGTAGCTCTCTCATGCATTTACAGATGTCTGTACAAGCTGACATTGTTGGCTTCCCCCAAGCCTCCCCGTTTCTCGTGTTGCTGCCCGACCCCAACCTTGGAATTTAAAGAGCATGCCGGCCCCTTCTGCTTGCTTCTGTTGTCTGCCGGTCGGGGCTGTCGGTTCACAAAGCAGTGGCTGCTTGGGTGTGCTGTGCACTGCTGCTGTGGGTGCCCCCCACGCCCTCGGCGGATGTGTGCTCCTGGGGCAGGGCGCCGCTCTCCACCAGCGCCTGCGCTTGAACGTGTGCCAGAAGGAGACCCTGCATGAGAACGGCCAGCTGGCAGGCATTTACCGGGCCACTCAGCTGAGCGAGGGCTGCTGAGTCGCCCAACTTTGGTGTCAATAGCCCGGTGCAGGCGCCACTTCCGACACCCCCGCTCACAAGGCCCCTCACCTGCACCGCCTCTGCCACCTTGGCCTCCAGCTCAGCGGATGCCCCGGGATCCAGCAGCACCAGCAGCTCTGCACACGGGTGGCAGCCACAGGTGGGGCACACTTGGCCGACGGGCTTCCGTGCAACAGTTGTGCATGCACGCTCACAAGAGCGAGCTGCCAGCCGGTTGCACTAGCATGTTAGAGGCAGGCGCCCACCTGAGGTGTCAATATCCAGCAGCATGCCTGTGATCTTGCCGGCCAGGTCGGGCTGCAGGGCGGGGGCAGGAGGCATTGGACGTGCCGACAATTGAGGTTCAGTTAGGCTCATGGAAAGGCAGCGACCCAAGGTGTGTGCACTGCCTTTGGGAAGCGTTCCAGCACACAGGATGGGCACGGCGCAGCTGTGTGCCTCGCCCGAGCAGTTTGATGGTCAGCAGATCAACCTTGCCAGCAAGCATTGGCATGGGCACACGTGCAGTGCCACACCCTCCCGCCAGCCCGCCCACCTGCAGCTGGGACACCAGCGGGTGCAGGCGCCCCCTCAACAGCTGGCGCCGCTCTTCGGGCGGGGCGGCCGCCAGCTCAGCGCTGCCCTGGGCCATGCTCTGCACGGCGGCAGTGCTGCGCTCAAACTGCGCACGCAGCTCCCGTAGACTGCCCGCCTGCTGCCGCACATCGGCGGTTGTGTTTAAGCCGGCCGCCTCCACCTGCGCCTTAAAGCTCTGCGCTGCTGCATCCACCTCCTCGTGCACCCTCCTCAGCTGCCCGTCGCCCACGCCCGCTGCGGCTGCATTCTTCGCAGCTTCGTGAAAAGCTATCTTGGCAGCAACCGCCTGGAAAGGGCGGACAAATACAGTTTGGAACAGTGTGGGCCTGTGCCAGCACGCCCTTGAGCAGGCCGGGAGTATACTTTCCCTAGAGGCACTGCACAGAAACGCACACACAGCTGTTCTCCACTCGCAACACACCTGGACCACCTCTTCTTTTGCCGCCTGCCAGGCAAACTTGCCCTCCACGTGCTCTGCCATGCTGCTGCGCACGCTGTGCAGCGCCAGGTGCTCATCCGGCACCAGGCCTGGAAGCACCA